>JAWHQI010001197.1:0-50000 GCA_033032865.1 Dactylorhiza incarnata
CCTATTATCTGGATATACAGAGATATCGGTCTAATGAGCTACTCTTCAATCTTGACTCATGGGTGGGTCTTCTATTCTGGTTCATGGTTTATCTTGGGGGAGATCGAGCTCAGAAAGAGTGAATGGTCTGATCAATACACAAATGTATAACTCCCAGGAATCTCAATTGCGCTTATATCCATCACTGTAGGAATTGGTTCAAGCTTTCCCAGCCCCTTTTCATCAATGACTCCTGATGTATCGAAGAGTGCGGTTCGTTCGTTCGACAAATTCCTACCTCTATATCTATCTCTGAGATGTTTGGATTTTTCAAACTCCATAGACATGCAAAGAGAAATGATATCCCCACCCGACCAGACATCACTTTGACCAAAGTTTCTTGTGATCCTTTTGTTCAATAACAATGAAGGGAACAACGAATCTCTTGATGATAACAGATCCATTTTGCAAGTTCGTTATTAGGGTAGTTCTACAAGGATCGGGCTCAAGACTTCATTCTCGATGTAGATGCTACATAGTTGGTTCTCATCGAGACTACGAGTGTATAGTCGCCTATCTCCTTCGGAGCGAAAAGCCTGTTCGCCTATTTATTCTATATGCTCACCCTTCGCCTTACGTCCCCTAAGGGCTGTTCGCCTATTTTAGTATTTCTCACGACCCATACGGTCGCCTTCGTCGCTCGATTTCTTTTTCTCTTTCTTTGTGAACTTATACTTAAGAACTATTCCTCCGGGACTGAACGAACAGAGAAGAGAAAATCTATAGACTCGAGTCACACTCACGGACTGAGTTCATTCGTTCTTACAGTCACGGTTACCCGACCCGGCCGTAGCTCGCAAGGTACCTGGGGCGCGACCTTCTCGATCGAATCAAACATCAACTGTGACTGTGACGATAGAATCTATCTTTTCATTGAAGTGGTTGCATGTGTTACATGCAAATCAAGATTCTTGATAGCCCTGACTCTCTTTGCTTTGAATCAAAGCAAAGACAAGATACAGCCGTTCCCATTGCACGGTCTACTGCCCCCTGATGTTTACTCGCTCAGAATCAGTCAAAGAAAGCAGAGCTCAGAATCGCATCCTGTTCTATTCTATATACGAGATATGAGATCAGAAGATTTGAGAATTCTCGTAGAGAAATGAGATCAGAAGATTTTCTTTCCGAGAACGATATCTGAAGAATCGCTCATCCTGTTCGCATTCTCTTTCTCTTTCTATACGAGCAGCAGCAATCTACTTTCTGAAAAAAAGCACTGGAATACGTTCTCTTGCGGGCAGTGCTACTGTAATTGCGCTATTTGCAGCCATTGGGAGTTCACATCCACATGATACTAGTAGGAAGGCTTTCCATTCTTAGAGCTACTGCTCGCTTTTCTCCATAGGAGTGGTTCATTTTCCTTCTTTGTCCAGAAGAAAGAACCGATCGGGAAAACCACTCTTGAGAATCTAGAATTGTGCTCATTGAACGAGGATTTTATGCCGGGTGAGCTAGGTGAGCCGGAAAAGCTGCCTGCTATACCGGATAAAGAAGTGCAAAGGGAGGCACAGCAGAAAGACTTCTGGAAGGGACAGTGAATTTCGTCCCTTCGTAGAAACGTTGGGGAGGAGAACTCTCGGACCTGCCGACCTGTGCTCTGATGGTGATGATAAGCCCAGAACTACAGGCGCGTAGCGACCCGGAACTCTCAGCGCTCCACAGATCTTCCCCACTCCTTCTTGGGACCCTTAGAGCTTGACCTATTTACAGACTCGATCATTGACCGAAAGTCCAAAAAGCATGGGTCGAGAAAAAAGGTGATAGCTGGCGAGAAGAAGTGAACGAGCTTACAGGGAGGAAGCAATCTCCGTCAAGGTTTGCCCCTACAAACTGATGGATGTGAACAAACGGCACGTCTTTCCACCAGAAGAAATGGATGAATGAATAGATTGAAACGCTTCCCAATCCGTGGTTGTAAGATCGAGCAACTCTCAGCTGGTGAGCTTTGATCGATGTCAGGGCCTGAAGCCTGGCCTGGTGTCTTCTACTTGCTAGAGTTCCATTGCCATAGCCTCAGTTCAGTATAAAGGCGTTAGCTCATGCTGCTTTGCTACCCATCGAACCATTCTTTCTGCTGGAAGTCAGGCATCATGTCCATTTAGTGCAAAAGGCGTGATCCCAGTAGTGCTTTCTTAAAGCAGGCAACCTGATCGGGCGCCTTTCTCAAGCAAGATAAGCAGAAAAACCAGAATGAATACAAGCTAAAACGAGTCAACAACCGATATGCGAAATCCCCGGTTCTAGGGGCAATGAACCTACTAACAGCCAATCTGCGACAAGCGAGTTAAGAGCGGTAGTCCCTCTTTCCTTATTCATGGTCTTTCTTGAGGCCCCAGGCCGCGCTTCATCAATCCTCCGAAACCGCCCCGTGGGATCGCATATCAGCTTTTCAGTCGCAGATGCGCTGTCAATAGAGACTCTTCTGCTTTCGTGAATCTAGGGCCATTACTATACGAAACTATGCTGGATGTCAACAATAAGGGAGTGAATAGAATTGGAGTGACTTTAGCTAATGAAATGGTTAGGCCCTGACTCCTTCTTTTCGGCAATAGCTGCTCAGCAAGAGCAGAAACGCTACGCGCCTTCATCAATGAAAGGAGGAACTCATATTCCCCCCGCTCCATGACAAGCACTAGAACTCGCCTAAGGCACTTTCTTTTTCTAGCTACTAGTTACAGCCTTTCTTATTCTTATTATTGACCTTCCGGGTCAGTGAAAAAGACCTGTCTAAATGCTATCAATTCCGGATTGGTATCTGAAGTGAGAGTCGGAGATCACCTCTTCAATGCGTACTTCAGACGACCAGTGCTCTATATCTGATATCCTCTATGAAAGGAATTCTATATAGTAAAAGACATTCTATCTATCAACAATGAAATGTTGCTTGCCTTTCTTCATTACTACTTTAGCCCGGGGACCGCTCCGTGGGCTTTGCTAAAGCCGTGAAAAGGAGTGGACGGTTGTCTTTTGTTGGCCTGGTTCGCTTAATCGAAGAGCCCCTTACCGCTCCGTGGGTTCTTCACCGTACTAGACCTCCATATGTGTAAAGAGGGATACGAAAGAAGGGTTCCACTAGCCGATGCTTAAGCGTCAACCCTTGCCTCCTCTTCCCCATAAGCCTCATCTGCAAATGATTACTAATCATTTGCTGAATCTACATCCTCCGAAGCCTAGAAATGTTCAATATTGAGTTCCCCTTGGGATAAGTGGTTGCCGGAGGCTTGAAGCTGACTGTAATGGGCCACCAAAGCAGGCTCCTTTAGCCTTGTTAAAGCTCACTTCACACCAACAGAATCTCCAGTTTTCTTCTCCGCCTCAGTCAAATATTTGGTATGGGGCTTTCTACATCAAGATCTGGCCCTGCCCCAAGGTAGGAATCAAACCTCGCTCGACGATCGACTCCGGCTATGGTGTGATTCCTTGCATATGTACACCATAGTAGCTAAGGCAACCCCGTCCCCAGCTGGCATTGTCTTTGAAGTTGAGGATTTCGCTTCTTTGATGTAGCGTGGGAGAAGCTCAGTTCCTTTTTTAGCTTTAGCAAGCCTGTGACTGCCTGAACAGACTAGTCTACGCTCAGCAAACATTCCGACCTTCTCTCGATACTGACAGTGAAGTGGATGGGATAGCAGAGAGAGAAAGAGTCTTCACATAATGCTCTAGAGCCCTCCCCAGCTTAGAAGGAGATTGAGGCACTTATTGACTCCTACTCAAAATCCCGCAGATCTTCAACTAATAGATTATCGCAGTCCTTGTTTTCTTTCCTCCAATGACTTCGCTATCGCTCGCCTATACTTTCAGACTGCTGCTGAGAGTGAGTTGAAGCAAAGCCAGGCCATCTGCTAGCTCTTAGGAATTCAATTCTGTCTGTATAGTCCATCATTACATCATTATGAAAGTAGGAACTCATACTCAATAGATTCCATCTTTCAGAATGGGAACGAAGTGGAAATGGAAAGAACATTCTCATCTCTAAGGGAGGAGCTGGTGTCCAAGGATCCGATCCTTGTGCTTCATATCCTGAGCGCCTGAAAGGGTAGCAAAGGAAGGCAGCGTGCCGGTTGCAACTTGTGATATGGTCACGCTTTCCTCTCCTTTCGTTCCTTTAGCACGTCCATCCTAATACGTTGAGCTAGGAGCATGTACAGTTCACCAGTACAGGATCCCATTCCCTTTGACATCCCGTTTCCTTAGCACGGATTGATCGGAAGCGAAACCATCCACTTTGTCAAGTCAAAGAGCTAATTCTTTCACCGAAGGGCCCAACCCAAGGGGGGGGTGAGCCGATAGGCGAAATGGGTGAGAAGATAGCGACGAAGGCGACTGAAAGGAGGAGCCGCTAGGCGACCCTTGACCTCTACCTCAGCGACGAAGGGGGAGTGACAAAGGCTTAAGTCGAACAAGCAGTTAACCACTAGAACGAAGAATTGAGTAGATAGGATCCTATCCGTCTGAATCTCGAGAAGGTATAGGTGTATAGGTATAGGTCAACGTCCTCTTTGAATAGAATATAGAAGAAGAGAATATATCAGAGGTGCTTTCTTCTAGTTCTTCCCCTGTTTTGTGATTGAGAGCTCACCTTCCGCTCTGTCGCTCATTCCAGTTTGGAACCAACCATAAAAATCTTCGTATAGCAGGCTCACAGGACGAAGTCGCTGACTTTCTAGCCCGGGTAACTGTAAGGGCTTCGTTTATAGATCAAATTCGATCTTTCGAATTCGTTGGGAGTGGCTCGTGCATCTTTTCTTAAGTAGAGCTGAGCCGCTACCAATAGTTTAGAAAAAGAGAATCTTACGCTTCCATGTCTTTCTTTTTCTAAACCGGAAGCCACGGCACAGGTTTTTTAGATAGCAAGTTCTCAACTGGCTACAGGTGTCTCAAGGAGAAACACTGCAAGCATGCTTAAGCAAGAATTAGCAAAGAGCTTTCTAAAGGAACTCTTTCGGCCGCCAAAGATGCCTTTTTCTTTTGTGACCTTGACGTTTTGGGTATAGCGGAGGGATTCTCTTTTTTTCAATTCGATGTGTAGATATTCTGATGCGCTGATACTCGTACTCGAGGGATACAAAAGTCCCCCCGTACTGAGAATACGGCATTACAAAGGGGGTCTTGGTCAAACCTTTTCTCTTCGAAAAAGATCTACCTGCGCCCCTTCCGCCGACGATTCCAAAAGCCACTGAGCTGCCTATCCCTAGAGATCCCTTCCAAGCCCCCTTGAGAAATTTTCCATTCTCCCATTGATTCCTATGAAGTTCGGAAACAAACACTATAGACTTCAAACTCTTGATTGAAGGGCCCGAAGAAGAGGTAGAGCCTTACTCGAAGAAGCCCAAGCTTGGCTCTAGAAGAAGCCTTGTACAGAGCGTAGGGGTGTACTAAACAATCTTCTAGGTGAGCAAATGTAGCTACGCGGCGAACAAGCTGACTACCGTAGCTACGCGGCGAAGAGGAAGATGGAGCTTCACCGGTTACGGTAGTGGGATAACGGCTCAGTAGTAGAAAGTCATTTCTTTCACTTGCCCGAGTGGTGAAATAGATAGGCGAAGGTTACTAAAGAACCAAAGAGGACGGGCGAAACTCCACCGCTAGGCGATGTGTATAAATGTGTCAAATGCGGTGGGGGAACAAAGAAAGAAGGAGGCCATTAGCCATCTTGCTAAAGAGAGAGAAGAGGTTAGTTATGTTTGCTGTGCTTGAAAGCAGAATCAAAGAGGATAATATGGATTTACGAACATCCACGCATACTCCGTACCGCCCCGTGGGGACAAGCTATCTAGTAGTGTTTTGAGAATCAGTCAGTAAAAAACTCCTACCGCTAAATCGCTATCGGATTGTGAAACATAGCTGACTTAGCACATGAAACTTCTATGTTGAGAATGCCGCAGATCTCCGCATAGGATAGGATTACCACGTTGAGCGCATTCTTCCTTCAAAGAGCCCATATCCCGCCTTGCATCCAGAGAATCCATTGTCTCTTTCAGAAGCCTCTTCTCAACAGCTAAGACTTTAGGTATCACGCCCCACAATTGGTGCTTTACAAAGAATTAGCCCGGAAAAAGAAAGAGAAAGGTGGTGAAGGGCCCTTAGACGAATATGCCCGGGTTTGATCCCCGAAGAATCGAAAATCCTATCATGTCAGCCATCCGGCATCCCCATCCTCAGTTGTTCACTTTGCAGAAAACATGCATTGAATCAATCGGTAGGAGTAGAACCGCTACGATCTTTCTAGTTTCGAAAGATCAATTCTACGGGCCGGAAAGCTGTCCAGCGAACAGGGGGAGTCGGAGACGAGCAGGAAGGGTGGCAAGACACGGGCGAAGGCGAGCGATAGCGAAGTCCAAGTATAGATACGAGCGAGAAAAGGGCTATTCCATCATTTCTCTCATTCGTAGCAGGACCACCTCTTGATTAGGAAACAAAATATCATATAGGATTTCTGTATGCGACTGAACTTCTTGCACTCCTCTTGGTCTTTGTATGTCTTATCGCATCATGTTATGGTGTGGTGGCCGAGCAACCCTGGAAAGTTCTTGAGCAGATATGCGGTACGAAGACCCGTAGGGCCCAAGGGCTGCAAGTATCGAGGGTTTTCGAAGGGCTTTTGAGTCGAGGCGGTGAAGCCTTAGCTAGACGAAATATCCGCTACTCAATGACCGGGATAGATGTTTCTGAGGCAATTACTGAGCCAATTATCCCGGTAATGGGGTCTAGTCACCGCCCCGTGGGGATCGCACGAGTCCGCTCGCAGTCGATTCCTAAGAACTACCTCTAGATTGACTAGTCAATCTAGAAAGTCATCCCATCACTTCTTGTGAGTGCTAGTAAGCTACCATCCTTTCTTTATTTGTTAGTGCCTGCTTTCTCTACGATGCTAATTCGGCGTGCGCTTCGAGAAGATTGGTGCTTGACTCTATTTGCTGACTAGACATAGGAGTGGAAGGCAAAAGGCGCGGAGGAGAGTTCAATGCTGAGTAAACCGACTTGTTGAATGCTTTCGGAGAATGACAGCTATCAAAGAAAAGAGTGGTGACTCCTGCTAACTCCCCATCCAGTTTCATGTGCTTTCTTTTGCTTGTTCGCCGCTATTCTACATTGAAAGCTATGGACCTGGCCCTAAACCCTTCAGCGGTATGAACAAACAACTCTTTTTGATTCTTGGATGAGTTCTTTCCGACTGGGCCGGTCACCGCCTTAGGTTCTTCGAAAATTTTGACGCTGCATTTTATGTAGGAAAAGTAGAGTAGCGTGTAAGCAAGGTAGGTTCGCCTCTTTCTGATCTAAGACCGCACAACAATCACCGCTTCTTCTTTTGACGCGATTGATCGAAGACGACCGACTTCCTTCATGAGAGGTCTCCTTCTTTCAAGAAAAGGGGAACCGATACACACAGCTAGAAGCGATAGAGATTTCTTAGGATGAAACCTTGCTCTTACGAAAGCGACTCCTATATAAGAATCCCCACACTTTCCTTTCCATCTGTTCGCTGCGTAGCTACATCTGAGCTTTTCAAGATTAGGGCGGACAATATAGTCGAAGCTTTTCAATGTTCCATCAATGAGCTCTTTGCATAGGTACTCCTATGCTGCTTACTAGTCCGCTTTCCCCAATAGTTTCTGTACCGCGGATGCTCAATCGAAGATTTCGAAAATTCAACTTGGATGGAACGGGACTTTCCACCTTGACTTATTTCCATAGAGCTAGTTTGAGAGATTAAGGGCGGGCCCCTCTTTCTTTTGAGCAGAAAGCACTCAAGCAAGGTATACGGCTTTGAGCATCCCTCAAATACACATATCATTCTCCCGAGATAAACACAACGCTCATTCCCAGTCTTCACGACACCGATCATGCCCATCCGCTCCACCTCCTCGAGATGCAAACTCCTTTTTCAAATCGTCCTATATCCATGACACCGCCTATATACTCGAGCCACCCCCTCGAGATGCGAACTATGAAAATCGCCGCTACACTACCGCTGCTCCCCTTCTTAGCTACGCGCAATGCGAAACATCACTGAACTTCTCCGCATTGTGTGACAGCTTTTACCATTCTTTCAGTCCGCCTGACAAGGGGGTCTTAGCTAAATAGGGGTTGGACATTGAATACACCGTGTATCGCCTCTTCGCCGCATTGCGGATAGAAAGTCATCTTCGCCTTCCTTATTAGCTTAGCCCCTTTCTTCATCGCCTTACTCTAAATATCAGCTCCTTCTAATTCATAGATTCTCTTCATAGAAGAAGACGTCTCATTGTCAACAGGCGCGAAGCCCTATTATCGAGCGCGAACGACCTCTTTTCGCAAATGGTCTTTATCGATCTCTGTTCACTACGGGATGGGATGATCGTAGTAGGGTTGTTGTGGCTAGAAAGTAGCACCTATCGTTGACTATAGCGACGAATAAGAGAATGAATCATTTGGTATTCTAAAGGAACCACCAAAGCAGGAGATGCCCATTGACACTGATCCATTGGGCCCTTCTACGCCTTTGAGGTTCGGCGAGAAAAGCCTCTTAGCTTATTCATCCCTTGTTTGTGCTAAGTTTGAACTTTCCGTTAATGGCTTTCCCTGCTCCATTAGGTCTCGTCACTTGTTCTGTTGCTGTGATAATGCCGCTTCGCTGGCCAATAATATTGGACCCACTTTTGAGCTGTCTGTTGAGTCTTCCAAAGCAACAAGGGCTTGAGGTCTTGCGGGTCTAGAACAATTTCCGTAGAGTTTTGAATAGAAAGCCTTAGGTTCCTAAAGAGGATGCAATGCTCTTTGTGTAAGCACCCTACTAGCGCTAATTGGTATAAGGACCATTTCCTACTCTTGCTTGTGGTAAGCTGCGGCTTTTCGTTCTGCTCGACTTACTCTATGAAGCTTCTTCGCCTATCTCCTTCTCGGTTGATCACAGACCAGAAAGAAAGAGAGTCTATTTGCGGTAGGTAGGAGTCGAACCCTTGAGAGATTTCTCAACTAGAAAGATGGCTCTGCGAGGCTTGAAGGCTCCCTACGGATGAACAACTTAGCATCTCATATTCGCCTATCGGCCACGCCAGTTCGCCTTTTTATATAAGCTCACCTAGAAAGACCCTATTCGGTATCGTCTAGTGGTTCAGGACATCTATCTTTCAAGGAGGCAGCAGGCATTGCCAAATCTGTTTTGCATGAAAACAATCCCTTAGAACGTGACTAACAGATTCAACCTCATCTCTTTTCTCCTTAGCCTTCTGTCGTAGTTCAGTATTTCGAGCCACAGAGGACTGAGGCACCATGGGCCTTATCACTTTGAACTACTTGAAATTTTTGCTTGGGCTGAGGTTCCTTAAGTTTCTGCTTTTGGGCCTGGCCCGTTACCGCCCCGTGATTTTCTTTTGGCCATCTGCATGAGAATCCTTCCTGACATTGACTTCTACTGACCTCCCGCCATTATCGGGCATTTCAAAAGGAAGTTTCCCGTTATCCTCTCCAGCTTCCATATCCGAGAAGGCATTGTATCGGGATCCCGCGAAGACACAAGGCTCAATTCACTTTATCCGCTATATTCTATGCAAAGGGTCTGCCAAGATAAGGCGAAGTGAAAAAGAAAATTCTTTCGGTTTTTTGAATTTTGGAAAGGCGAAGGCCACGGTTGGAGCAGTGACTCACTTTCACGTGGACAAACCGTCTCTTGCGGGGTGACAGAAGTAGGCAAAGAAGAGTAGCAGTCCGTCTTTCCTTCGACTGGAGATTGGCTTGGTAGTTCAGAGTAACCGAGGAGAGGTTGATAAGAAGACAATGAATGGTCCGGCAGTCACTATAGAATATTTTATTAGTCTTAGTGAAGCTAGTCTTATTAAGAAGATCACCTGCGCGTGCGGAAAGACCGGGCCCAAGCCATTTTTCTCAAGCGAACGAATGGAACTAAACTACTAGCAATCTATAGGAATGATTCAAGAAGAAGAAAATGACTCTCGGCGGCACTCTGCGAATGCTTTTGTTTTTTTAGTTGAATGTGAACTCTTCTTGGCTGTGAGGAGAGTGAAGTCCGCCGTCTTGTACTGATCCCCTTCGTTTCCTTGCTATGACTACGCCCCTACGAGCGGGGATTAAGAAAATCGGCCCCTTGCCTCAGCTCAGCGTGAACGTCTATCTCAATCTCCCCTGATGACTCCTTTCCAGCACCATCCATTCCCGGGGACTGACAATCCACGACAACAAACATGGACCGGTTAGATTGACTACGCGCGTTCGAGGAAGTCTTCCGTTGAGAAGCAGCTTGAGAGGTGATCTTACTGAAATCTAGATCTTTCGCGACGAAGTAGAGGAAAACGAGCAATGAAGAAAAGCAAAGCAGAGAAAAGAAGTGAAAGTCATGCAAGAAAAAGACCTAAGGCTTTGAGTCCGACAAAGTAGGGAATGGAGGTCTTGTCAGAGTTAGGACGGAAAAGAAGGTTGGTTCTTTCTTGCTCTCTTTGCCCGGATCGAAAGAAAGCCTTACCTTATTGATTCTTAGCCTTACGTCTCAGCAACCTTACTATATTACACCTTACTTCAACGCGTTGCAGGGAAGAAAAGTAAGCTCTAAAGACTGTTTGCTCGAAGCCTATACAACTCCAGTGAAGCTCTTCTTAGCTTAGCTACGTGGCTTCTTAGCCAGAAATTCGTAGCCTAGATGAGCTGCTTCGTCCTCGATGTACGGCTTGAAGAGAGTTTTTCTTCATGAGAAATTCCCAGGGGAAATTCTGTGGATAGGACAAAGTCTATGAATTGGGTAGCGATGACGAGGTTATGGAGGAGAAGTGATCTTTCTAACTAATGAACAGCGAAGCCAACCATTCAGTATTCATGCCGCGACAAATCATCGAATGCCAAACATCGTCTCTTCCCCTCACTAGTGCTGCTTACAAGGACCCGTTTCCCTACTACCACCGTGTTATGGTTATGGTGCCTCTCGTTAAGCTACTTCGATTGAATGAACACCAGCTCCTGACGGAGCCTCGGTTCAGCTGTACTAAAGACACTTCGCTTAGCATTTCATACATCTTATACGGTGAGAAGGCCATGTAGTTGTCCTGTGGTTGATGGCTTCGGAGATGTCAGCTTCACGATGTCTTATCGTTCGTTGCTGATGAATGAGAATTGGAGAACAGGACGAAGGATTGATTCCTGCAGCGACGAAGATAAGAGCGTTGCATAGCGAAACGAACAAGTCGCTGAGTCGCTCAGACTGGCTCATAAATGGTGGTCTTGAACGGCGATTCCATCTCTCACTTCTTTACCAGGTAAGCATCATCTCCGCGCAGCGAGAAATGCAATCCCAACAGATGTCGCAACAACATTGATCACACCGCTCACGCTTCCTTACTTACACAACGAGTCAAAGACACTGAATCTCAGATCAGATCTTGTCTGGTTAGCGGGACACATTCAAACAAAGAAGCTATGCACCAGATTGGACTTCTTTAGAGTACACGAGCTAAGAAATCATAAATAAATGAAAGAAGAAAGTTCTCTTGTCACAGCCCGATAGCCCATCATCCACTTTATCTACCCTAACTGCCGTTCTGGTGGGTGGACCCATGCCTTAGTTTCTTGTTACTTACTCAACTATACAAAAAACAAAAAGAGTGAGAATCGCTTTGTTGATGTAAGGAAACTAAGACCACATTCCTTATTCCTTGCTTCACGGGTAAGGACTTAGCCCCTTTACTAGGCTTCCTAGTGTCCTAGCGTCCTTCCAATCCTTTGAACGTGAGGAATGCATTGGTGCCTCTTGCTATCCAGGTATTCTACTTTGACGCATCTCTCAACAAGCAAATCTCAATGCTTCCACAGCTGCGAAGCTTCATACACCTTCTTAAACTACGCCTGCAACCTGTCTAGCGCGCCCATTATGTTCTCATCGAGCCAAAGTCAATACACCTTCCCGAAAGCACGTTCGGGAAGTCCCTCCGAGGACGAAATTTTTGCGAGAGCTGGAGAATTGATTGAATAGCGCAGCACAAGGGGGGTGTATTCTTCCTCACTTTGCTGGCAGGCGCTGCCTATCTCGTCTACTTCGCCTTACGCGGATATAAAGCGCTAAAGCTTGTTCGCCTAGCGGCTCACCGTGAACTCAAACTTCAGTTCTATTCCTCCGGGACTGAAAGAAAAGAGAAAAGAGAGGTTCTAAAGTCACGAACTTTCGTTCTTACAGTCACGGTTACCCGACCCGGCCGTAGCTCGCAAAGGTACCTGGGGCGCGACCTTCTCGATCGAATATCAACTCTATGCCTCTATGCCGACTCTTTTCATGTGATTCGCATGTGTTAAGCATGGCATGAACCTCTGACTCTCTTTGAATCAAAAGCAAAGACCATGAACATTCCCCATAGGTCTACTGCCCGGATGGATTCGCTCAAGATTCGTGGAAAAGCAAAAGCTCACACATCCTTCGCCTCGTCACCTCGGCTCATCCCCTGGTGGGGCCTGTTCGCATTCGTTGAAGAAGAAAATCATTCTCTATCTATAGACGATCAATGAGATCAGAAGATTTTTTCTTTCTATACGAGATAACGAGATATGAAGAATCTTTGCTTTCTCTTTCTCGTTTATCGTAGATAATGAGAAAGATGTCAACATCTCTTTCTAATGGGTAGGTCAAGGGCCCAGAGGGTGTGAGCCGATAGGCGATTCGCTTCGCTCGAGCTACTTCGGGGTAGGCGCAAGGGCTTCGCCTCTCTTTCCTCATCTTATTCGTCCTCTGAGTCACTATCGTGACTCAGCTCCTTTCTTGGACTGTTCGCCTATCGGCTCACCGACTACGGGGTAGGCGCAAGGGTCGTACTCTTCGTTGCTACGCATCTTCGTCGGTATGAATAGCGATTTTGGATGTGTGGCTGGGCGGATTTGCGGGGTTTGGGGGCGGAGATGTTGGGAGCGTGAAGCCAGTGGGACAGAGGTTGGGTTGTGTGAACGTTCTTCATCGACTTCGCTATCGCTCGCCTCTATCAGCAATTGAATTGGACAGCTTTGTTAGACGGTTAGCCGAACTCAGTTCCACGAGCTAATTGAAGTGTTTTTCTAGGATTTGGATTGAGCGCACTAAGGGATTGATGCCAAGACTAGATTCGAAACTCGAGATTGCTCTGATTCTTATTCACACCGTCAATAAGGATGGACCCATACATAAAGGCTAGGCGGCCTAAGTTCCATTGTCCCATCCTTTACGCTAGCGAACCCATTGATCGACGGATCGAGCGTTGTGAGCTATTACGCTTTCAACCGAATCCCTGCAAGCATTTCTATAGCAGAAAGATCCTTGGCTAAACACGTAAGAAACCCAACCCATCTTCATCGCAAGAAAGAAGGCAGGCAGCAAGTGAAGGTGGGGGCGAGTCAAGAAGGAAAGCTATTAAGACGACTTTGAGCTACAAGCCCTTATAGCGTAATGAAGCCAACCAACAAGCCGATTGCGCAAACGCCTGAAAAACTCTAGTAGCGACTAGCTCACTAGCTGATAGAGATGCTGCCTCAGAAGCGGAAAAAGCAGCAAGATACTCAAGGATGAAAAGCAACGAGCGGTACGAAGCGAGCAGCAGAGTAGCTTACGCCTTGCTAATGACATAAGTCAAGACACCAGCTTCAAGGCCATACCACTAATTCCGTCTAAGATAATAGGCCTAAGCGTTCCAGAGAGAATTCCTATTGATTGAGTCGCCTACCCCGGGGTCACTTACCTCTCTTTCCCGCATCTCGTCTGGGGATTAGATTAGTCCTTGCCGTTCGTGCCTTCCATTGGGGGAGCTTTCATCCTCATCCCGTTCACTCTTGAGTTGAAATGTCCGCTAGATTGCTAGCTAAACTAGAGTATGCCTACCAATCAATTATTAGAGAGTCTTCCTCTTATTCCTCTAGGGTGAATTCCATGAATTCTAAGATATCCAATCGGCTGTGAACCTGAGCTAATTCTTTTCTCTATTGTACCTGAACTGAATCTCCAACCTTCATCTCATCCTTACTCGCGGCACACTGACTATACAGAGGTGCGCTTCTTGCACAGCAAGACTGAATTGAATTAGCCTCGGAGAACTACCTTGATTAACAAGGCTAGTTAGAGCTAATTCGGGAAAGGTCTAAGACAATGTGAATTGGAAAAACATTCCTAAATGTCGGAGATATAGAGGCCTTCTTAGAAGAACCTAGCATTCATGATTCACCGAACATGTCAACCTCACCGATTAGTATAGATGGTTTAGTTGGTCAACCATAGAGAGGGAGCCCGGCTGAAATGGAATGCTTGTTTGGCCAGATATTGGGAGACGTGCCAAGAACAGGCATATAGTGTGGATGGCTCTAAGCTCAAGACTCCGCACTTAGTTCGAGGCGTAATAGTTTTGAGAAAGACACTTTAGAAAAACTATGCCTTTTACGACTTCGTACTTATGGAAGGTCTTGAGTATGCAGCCCTACTTTTGGCCTGGCCCCCTTTCTTTCCCCCTAACGAAAAAAGACGTTCATGACTTCCCTCCGGATCTGAAAAAATGTCTGAAAAATGCTCGTTTCTTCATTTTCGTTGGTCAACATTTTCTGAACTCGATGTAGAGAGAAACCCGCTATATATAGAACGAACCATAAGGCACGGCTCCATACATAGCAAACAGCTATCGGCGGCTAGACTTCGAGCCTCCATGGTAATGAGTCACGGGGAGCTAGTTCTATCACTTCTGCCCAACTAGAGGTTGGACCATATGTCGGAGAGAGAACACTTTTCTTTTCCGAAAATCCAAATTGCCTGATACTCTATGCATTCATCTAAGGAAATTTTGATTGCTCTCCCCCGAATTGCAAACCTGAACGCAGCGAAGGTTGGGCCAAGTCCTCCTATCTTTCAATCAAATAAGAAAGCTCCGGTCCTTCGCCACTACTCAGATTTCTTTCTCTTTGACAGTACGCCAGCTCACCCACTATCTGGCGAGAACTGGTGCGATGCGCATCGATCTCACTCCCGAAAGCAGGGAGACTGTCAATGGAGCCATAGCAGCACCCGACTACTTCCTCATCTTTCAATTTGCTGTAGCGCCTGGCGCCTTCACCCGACCTTTTCGGGGACTATCAGCGTGCGCAGGGGGATTCTTTAGGCAGTGCAAAGGATAAAGAATCGTTCAGGTTCGATCTTTTACCCTTGCTCTCTTGTCTTCATTCCCGATGGTACTCTACCCCGCCCCGATCCAATGGGCAATCGATGGAACTTCTCCTTGCGAGTACATCAATCATCCCACGATCTACTATGATCGCGATAGAAAAGCAACACCAATGATCCAAAATCAGCAATGGAAACTTCGACCCTGAAAGGATAGTGCGCAGAGAGCTCAGAATCACATCCTCTTTCTTTCTCTTTCTATACGAGAAAGATGATCAAATCTTTTCACTTCACTTTTTTCTCACTCATACTCATTTATCATATATAGAATATCTCAAATGTTTTGAATCAAAAAACAAAGATTGAAGACATTTTCCACTATGGAAAGAGAAATTGGAATCGGTCGCTACGAGGGCCGCCCGTAAGGGTGAGCCGATAGGCGAACGGGACTTTAGCTAGGTCCGAAGGCCGCTCGTTAGGTTGAGTAAAGGCGAACAAGCGTGGTCGCGATAGCGACGAAGAGCGGTGAAGAAAGAGAGGCGAAGAGAAAATGGAAAAATGCACTTTTGCCATAGGGAAAGGAGAAAAAAGAGCTCTTTTCTATTTCACTGAATGAAGGAAAATGGCAAAACCATAGGAAAGAGAAAAAATCTCATTTTCGATGTCCCCTTCATGAGGCGACCCGAGGAGGGTCGTGAGCCGATAGGCGAGGAGAGAATGGCAAAACCATAGGCGAGGTCGTGAGGCGCGGAGCGACAGAGAATTTCCTTCTTGAGGTTTGACTCAAAAAACATTGAAAAGCGTTGAAAAAATGAACTTTTGCTATCGGCGAGATAAAAAATAGAATTTTTTATGGACCCTTCATAAGGGAAAATGGCAAAATGAACTTTTGCCATAGGCGAGATAAAAAACTCCAATTTGAAATTGACCTCATGAAGGGAAAATGGCAAAATGAACTTTTGCCATAGGCGAGATAAAAAAGATCATTTTTTATGGACCCTTCATGAGGGAAAAAGGCAAAACCATAGGGAAAGAGAAAAAATCAAATTTGAGAACTTCAGGAGTGAAAATGGCAAAATGCACAGGCCCCAAGGGGACGATAGGCGAAATGGGTGAGTTGATAGGCGAAGTCAACATCTGACGAAGAAGGTGAGTTGATAGGCGAACTAGCGTGGCCGATAGGCGAAGCCCTTGCGCCTACCCCAGCACAAGTTTTGACATTCTTTCAAGTTCCTCCGGTCTTTCTCTAAATAGCTTAGCTGAAACTTCAAAGCTTCCGGGCTTACTCTTTCTATCTAATAAGTTAGATTGAACATAGCTTTACTATGCTCACCTACTATATCATACTCAAACTGCCCGTTATCTCAAACTATGAGATCCATAGAAAGAACTAGGAGTCCAAAGCCAAACATGTGCGGAAGGGTTCTCTTGATCATCTTCGACAGCCTGACTAAAGAACATTGCATTGCTATGCACATGTATAGGAGTAGCTATAGAAGTAACTAACCCCCTACGTACTCTTCGTGCGCGTCACGTCTACATCTTTCATCGATCCTTTCCTTCGCATGTTTGTATATCATCTCCTTTCTACGCTTCGAAATAGATCATATGAAATGTTTCTTTCTTAATTCAGCTAATCAGTGCTGTGCTCTTCGTCCCCTCCCCTCTACTATATATCCAGATAGTCCGTGCTGAGAGTCTGGTAAGTTCTCTTTAGGCCAGCCAAGGGGTTGACGATAGACAGCCCAAAGAGACTAAAGCAGAGGAAGAAAGTGAGTCAAACCCACAGAACTCAATCTAATCACTCTAGTAAAAGCAAGTGCACCTTAGAGAATCCGAGGCGAGCGATAGCGAAGCTCGCTAAAAGACATCCTCAAGTCAACGAGTTAAGCGCGGTAGGAAGGGAATAGAAGAAGCTGTGATAGCTCCTTGAGTTGGAAGAGGGAGCATTAGCGGTTTAGGAATCGATCTAGCTGCTTCTCAGAGATGCGGCATAACCTACGAGCACGTCCCTAGTAGCCCTTTTTTCACAAGATGACAAGTGGAACTACCTTTCCGTTTTCTCGCTCGTGAGTGCGGCACGCAGTTCCAAAAAGCTGATCTGGTGAGACAGATGTAGCGAACAGCTGCAAATCTCAACATAATACCAGACTCTCGTACTAGGATTGGTTAGTGAGGTAATTTCTCCCAAGAGGTGGCTACGAAATGAAAGATCCCGGTTTGTGTATATATACGAAGGCGCAAGATTTCCCGTGTCGTGCCCAAAACCCTTTGAGCTGGTTGGCATTCTTTCCAAAGTGAGTTGATGGACGAACTCAGAGATGTACCCGGGCATTTTTGACCATCAAGCTCTAAACCTCGGTCAGCTCTTTCATAAAAAAGAAGGCATGGTTCCTACTGTGGAATTCTTCTACGCTTAGAACTTCCTGCATCACCACTCTCTATCCATAAGGCGAAGAGGAAAGAAGATAGAAAGCGAATCGCCTATCGGCTCACACCCTCTGGGCCCTTGACCTACCCCGAAGATAGAATAGCAAAGCGAAGAGGGAGTCTGCCTATACTCTAGGCTCACTCCACACCCTGTATTGTCTTATTGAAATGCTTTGAAACCACGGGCGGTGGATGGGGGAAGGAAGCGGAATATCTGGTCTTTGATAGGAATCGATCTAGATGCAGAGAAGACGTTGTCGGTCAATCCGGTGTGAAAAAATCATCCAATTTCTATCTTTCTTTGAGTAGATAAGACTTTGACAGAAGGCATAAAGCGGAAAAAGAAGAAGGCAAACATTTCTGTTTGGTACGAGTCTCATAAGTGAAGGGTGAAGAGGCATCCACAGAATTTCGTTGAGTTCTAAGAAAGCTAAGCGACAAAGAGAAGAAAGATCTGCTTCTCGGGTTCCTGGCTCGCTCAGTAAAGAAGAGTACGGCGAAGTGTAGTATCATGTCACCGTTTGCAGCAAGAGAATAGATATATACGGGAACTTCAAAACCAGTCTTCCTTCCAACAGTTAGAGTGAGTGCTAGCGGACTCCGGGTTTCCTTTACAATACTCGACACTACACATTTCAGCGGGCTACTTGACTCGAGACCGGTTTGGCACTACAGCTTGCCTCGATTTCAGGTCTGGTTCCCGGAGATTTGGACTACTTGTCAAGCACAGGACAGTTGTGACATATGAGTAAGATCATTCATCTATATCATAGATGTTCAATAGAGAAATTTGGAAAGAAAAGAGAGGCGAAAGAATGAATTGAGTGATTACTTACTAACAAGAAAAGCCCCTGTCAAGCTCTCTTTACCAAAGACCATCCTTCTCTCCAGCGGATTGAAGCCACCAACCAGTGGTGTGCCAAATCAGGGTTGGACGCGAGCGAGCGGAAGGTGAGGCGCGGAGCGATATGAAAAGGAAGTCAAGGTAGCGCGAGAAGTCAGACGAGAAATCATTCTTGGAATGAATTCTATTGGATGATTTCTTCGATGAGAAGTCGAAAGCGCTAAGATCGGAAATGCTAAAGATGAATCCTCCTCGTGTGCGTGGCTAGCTGAACTCTTGATCCTTCCTCTAAGAGCAGCAGATTCTCTCAGCCGCGACATTCACAAAGAAAGGCATGAGACAGATGCTTCTCAGTCAATTTTTCTGAGCCTTCCTTCTTCTTCGATAGCATCAATGAAATGGCACTGGTCGAATAATCGGCTTCTTGCACAACCTAGTCTGTCACAACCCCGTCAAAGAGGCGCGTAGCGTCAATGCCATTCGTACCAGTTCTTGCTAACATCGTGCACCTACTCCTCTCCGCATCAATCCGAGCTGCGCCCTCTATGAGTCCCTCCAGGAAACTCCGATTCGATAGCATCTAGAGCAGCGAAAACAGTAAGAGCTCCTTCTAGTCAAAATCGTGGGTATCTTTACCGATTCACCAATTTCTAGCTTTAGACCTTCTTTTTCTTGCTTTGCTTCTCCAATTTCGTATAGAAAGGAATCTCAGGCGCGTAGCGAAAGAGAGCGAAGCGGCATTAAGCCCTCAGAAAACACTCCCTTGAAAGCCACTTTCTGGATGACCACTTTGAACCGCCTCGCCTTCCTTGATGAGCTGCTCTTCTTGAGATGAGACCCGGATTCCTCAACAACTAGGATGGCTTGCTGGTGAGCTCTTGTTTGGTCACATGTGTGAGAACTTTTGACGGGTCAGGAATCACGTATGTGGGCATCATTTCAGTAGGGCTACGCCGGTATGGGAGTCATTCCCCGCATGGAGTGGAGGAAAGAACCCGTAATGGAGAGTCACAAAAAGCTTTCCAATCTGTTTCCGAACTGGTCCACGGATAGGCGCGAGTAGTAAGTTCTACTCGTCAGAAGAAGAATGATTTATCCATCCAATCATGTCATATGCCTATTTGATCTTAGCCAACCAATGGAAACCCGATGAAGCTCGGCGAGCAAACCTCTAAGACGATGATATGTGCCTCTTGCTCGAGATATTGACTTCACTATGGAAACGGAAAGAAACACTGCTTCTGGTATCCTAAAAACATGTACCGACCAGAGAATCAGACGCTTGGTAAGCCCTCCTATGTATGTGTGTCGGGTTGGCTTTCCTACGAGTCTGGGTCTTAGCAGTACTAAGAGTGACGAGCGGGCAGAAGCTCGGCGTGGTATTCGGGAGAATCGGAATTCTTTCTTGAAGAAGAAAAGAAGAACTAGTATAGAGGCGGAGAAGAAGGAGTTATTGAAGACCTTGTTTTGTTTCAAGGCTATCCATTCTTTCTTCTTGATGGACATCCGGCTAGCTGAACGAGGCGAATCTCTGTCTGGTGGTGCAGATGAATAGAATAAGCCAAGCCCTGCTTTTGCTCTTTTAGCCTTATCCGCTCTTGAATGGCTCACTCTCCTACTTGTTCTTTTTTCACCCTTCTAGTTAATAGGAGTGAAAAAAGAGGAATCCTCAGAATCTTCATCTGTTGTGGGAGTAAGGGCCTAAGTACAAGGAAAATGAACCTACGCTATTGAAGCTGTTGGAGGAAGGGCTAAACGAGAGGTTGACTCAGCAACTAAACTTGAGGAATCAACGAACCCTGAAAGATTGGACTGGTTTTTAGCCACTATAGTGGAATTCATCCACTTGACTTGACTACTTTTTAGATAGGAGAGAAAGATATTTGCTCTTTGTGAACTAGACCTATGAGTTATCTCCTTGACTGATCGATTCGAAGAATGTGAGCTTATTGGCATAGGCGAGTAACAGAAAAGAGAAAAGAGCTTTCAGCACAGTAACGGAGAGTAGAGAGCTTCGTTCTTACAGTAGACGTTTACCGGCTTCGCGAGACTACCATTAGATGGCTGTTGTCTACTCATGGCTCAGCACTATTGGGCGCTACCTCCTGCGATCTAATCAAACCACTCTCCGCCTCTATGCCTAGAACTCTTCGCATGTGTTAAGCATGTCCTGAAACTCTTTCTCTTCTTTGAATCAAAAGGAAGACCACGAACAGCCGTTCCCATTGCACGGTCTACTGCCCGGATGGATTCGCAAGAATCCGTCAAAGAAAAGCAAAAGCTCATAATCCAATAATGTTCGCATTCGGTTCAGAATCATTCTATTCTAGACGAGATATATTTTTGAATTCGAATTCTCGTAGAGAATAGAAATGAGATCATTGGAAGCCTCCTCCTGGAGTGAGCTTCATCCTCGATTCTAGCTCTCGAATTCCTTTTTCTTAGAACCCGCATCGGGTGGTTCGGCACAAGGTCTTAGATTTCCGGTAGACTTGTCCTTCCAATTGGATTGGGTTTCGATTGCTGGAGCCGGACTCCCAGTTCTGATTACTTATGTATGGCTCGAATCTAAATCTAAGCGGTGGTTTCTTCGTGAGGGATCCTCAGTAGCGGCCGAGTGACGGACCCGTAGGCAAGCAGACTTAATCCTAGCGAATCGGAGAAGATGCATTGCTGTTCATGAATTCCTTTTTTCTCATGCCTTTCTTCGTTCATGTTCGATATTCTTCTTCTTGTGTCCTAGGCGTAGAGGAACCACACCAATCCATCCCGAACTTGGTGGTGAAACTCTACTGCGGTGAAGATACTGTAGGGGAGCGGAAAAAGAGCTCGGACGTGATATCTATATGAGAAAAAGCTTCACACCCCTCATTCGTAGTCTGACTTTTTCATATGAAAAAACAAAAAAGGAAATCAAAACCCAAATCCCTTCCCTTGATCAAAGACCGGTTACACCGAATCAATCATGGATGCTTCGGCACCTTGGTACCGGGGGTTTCATCCGAATCGCCTTGCGGCTCTAATGGATTTGACTTTCACTCACTGAACACCTACCGCTCCGTGGGAAACTAATAGAATTCTCTATCCTTTCATCCTGCCTTGATCCTATATAAACGAGACCACCGAACCAAACCTTCTTCACTACGTGAGAGCTCAAAGCTAGTGGAATCCTTTGCTGACTTTAGCCAAGGAAAGCGGAAAAGCTTCTTCTATAGGACCGGAGTGGTCAACAAGAAAGATATGAGAACTCCGAACAGGAAAGAAAGATATGAGAAGTCAAGCGTGCTTTCGATGAATTGGTTTTTTCCACTCTCTTAAGATAAGATGAAAGGTTCCCATCGCATTTCAGAAGAACTCCCCCTTTGCCTGCTTTGATTAGGACCCCGGCCCGGGAAGAGCTCATCGGGGAAGAACTCAAAAAAGCATTGAAGTCGAAGTAAGTTGGATTCGCGGCTGAAAGAATCGCTCTTTGCTAATAGACTGGACTGGCTTAGAATCAATGCTTTGACCGCTAATGCCGAATCCAAGACCTCTTGCCGATTCCTTCACGCTTTCTAGCGTCTTCTCTTCTTCCCACTGACCACTACTAATAAGATAAGACGAACCACTACCAGTAGTCCTTCCTCTAGCTGCTGATTCTTTCACAGCCGATTCCTCCTGCTATTCTGGGGCATATATCTCAGATATGTCACTTCCCTCTGTCCATCATCTTCCCTTTTTTTACTATGCGTGGCATGCCTCCTGTTCGTATCTTAACTGGCTTCTCTTGCAAACAATCCTTTCGTCACTAACACCGGAAAGGAAAGCCCCATCACCTAGACCATTTGAAGCCTGTCCTCGCGGATAAAGAGATGTCCCTCTTGAGTCTTATTGTCCCACTAAGAAGTTAGCTTAGGAAAACAAAAGTGGAAAAACCATTGTCGACCTTGGACAAAAGATCTTTCAGGTAGCCCGCACGACCAGCAGCTATACTATGCGAACTTTCCAATCTTCCGACCGAAGAAAAGAAAATGAAAGGGCTCCCCCGCTAGGCTATTACACATGACCTGAAGAACGAATCAAAGACTTCGAACAACCAAGGCCAATGCAATGGACCTCCAATCACATGAAATCGCTACAACCTAAAGTGAAAGTAGGATTCCGACCAGGGGACTGAGGCTGAGAACCTTAGTCATTTCCAATCATCTCAAGCGGAGGGAGACCTCAAGCCTAATAGCATTAGGAAAAGCCAAAGGCGCGTAGCGAAGAACGAATACAAGAGGAAGACATCGCTCGTGCCTCAAGCAAGAGGAAGACATCGCTCGTGCCTCAAGAAGAAGGCCAGCTACAAAGATGAAAGAAATGGGAAAAAAAGCAACGCTTCGCGCCTTGATCCTGATAGAGGATGGAACCTTCTACGCTAATGGAATTCGGATCTGTTTTTTTGACTTCAAAGAGTCTTCGCTTCGTATCTTTCCCCAAGACGGAGCGGGACGGGCAAGTTCAAGTCTACTACTTCTTCATTCTTCGATCAGGGGAGGGCGCGGCTTCTTCCCTTATATACGATGACATAGATAGAGCCTCCTTCATCCATTCGGACTATGATGGGGCTTTTAATCGACAGTAGAGTACTCTTGCTTTCTCAATCTTTCTCTGCTCCTAGCCGTGTAGTAGATCTTTCTTCGGCTCAAAAGAGGTGTGCGTCGTATCTGCCCCTTCTTCATTCATTGAGGTCAGAATGGATCCAAGGAACCTGCTCGGGAACAGCCCAGACTAATCACAGTAAGAGAGAGTCCAATCTCTGAAATCTAGCATTTGATCTTCCATCTTCCTAGTAGTAGTTTTTTTAGAAGGTGATCCAATAGAGTCAGAACACAAGCAAAGTAGATCCAGATTCCACACGTTGCTGTGGGACTGGGGAGAGAGCTGCTCTGGGCGTTCAGTGTGATTATGGAGGAACTTTTGTACTGAAGCCGCTTAATGAAAGTCAGTTATGGCGGTGGGCCTTCACTTGCGTTCGCGAGTAGAACTCACTCTCTTGCCACGCCTTTCACTCACTCACTTGAGTCGGACTCAATCCCCTGCTGACTTGGATCTTCTCACTCTCTTGCTATTGCTATTACCCGCAGAGAGCGCAGCAACCGACGAGATTTTCATCTCAAAGAAGCGTAGCGATTCGTATCTAGGCTGATCCCCAAAGTGTCGCTAACCGGCAGGCAATAGAGTCCGCTTACGGGGTGGGGCGCAAGCAAGCGTAGCGAATCACATAGAGTTGCCCCTACCTGCCAGCGCGCAGATAGATAGGGCGGGCGAAGCGCGAAATAGCGTTATTAGAAGTTCCACCTCTTTTCTTTTTGACCTCCTAGACCAAGAGTTCTCTGAGAATCCCCTGACAGAGTGGATGTCTTTGGGGTGAGGCATGAAAGGAGTAGGGCCACGTTAGCCAACTTATCTGGCTGCGGAGAAAGGTCAAGACAAAACTCGGCTAGAAAAGGATTCCAACCCGTTCTCCGGGAAAAAAGACAGTTGTAGAAAGGGGGCTCGAAAGCTTATGAGGCGCGTAGCGATCTTACCTCCCCCCATAGCAGGCATAGCTATGAGGTACTGCCCGGTAGAGAAGGGCGGTGCTCTGGTGAGTGTCAGCGATGGGAGTAGAAAGGACGATAAGGGCTAACAAGCTTTTCAAATCTTGAATTGTTGGAGAGTAGCGAGTGGAACTACTCTTGAAGGAAGCTTGATTGATGAAGCCATGAGATGCTGCTCAAGCCTAAAGCTGTCTACCTCGATCCGCCTCTAAATGGAAGACTTTATCTACCCTAAGCACGCACTAGCAGCATGAATTGGCTTTTATGACTCGTCTTTCTCGCTCCTTTGGGAGTATGAAGGAAGCCATTTTTGGACTGAAAAGGTCTCAATTTTGAGGAATGAAAGTCTTTCTTAGGGAAGACCCCGCGGTCGGATATGGATTCCACCTTGAAGCCATATAGTTCCAAGGTCTTCAATAGCTGCTCTTAGAACAGATTGAGATGTACCCTGATTCATTGGGCTACTTAGACTTCTCTTAGAGGCTTCACGGTCAACAACAGGCTTTGCGTAGGGTATATAAAGGCGAACGCTTGGAGTAGATAAGTTTTTGATACCGAACTCACTCTATTGAGAAGATAGATAAAGGCGAGCGGAGCGAAGTTGATTTCAGAACCTAGAATATCTGATGCGGAAGAAAGACCCACGGGGCGGTATTGTTTGTCCATCTCTGGTACGTCTTCGGTTCGTTCTCCTCTTTCAGCACGATGAGTAAGAGGTAGATTTTTAGGGTATGTAAAGACACTTCCCCTCCCGGAATGAAAAAAAGACCAAAAAAGCATAAAGACAAAGGTTCAAGCATGGAAGTCGAAAGAGATACTATCCGTCAACACAGTTGGTATGATCGCTCGGCCCTTTCGGGATGTCTTTCACTCGCTTGCGACTTGCTTATAGATTGATGCCCCGATATGGGAAGACCAGCTTCTCTTCTTGAGCTTTCTTTGAAACCAATAGCCGCTCTTGTCCTTGTCACAGATTTTGGATGCATACAATATGGAAGAGACCAGATTCTATTCTCCTCGAGGCTTTTCCCTTTCATAATCAACGAAAACAGGTATGCGGATGCATCATCTATGATATGGTTAGACCCTACGGGACTGAATCCATACTTCCCATAAATGAATGAAACTACTTCGCTCTCGCTCGCCTCGATGCCTTTCAACAATGGATGCGATGCGGCGGATAAAGAAACGGTCGCATTGGACCCATGGCATACTTCATTAGCCCCCCGGTCTTTGAACGAATCGGGAAACAGATTGATAGAGGATCCCCTTGAATGGATCTACTTCGCCTTTTGGGGTTTCCCTTTCATAATCAACAAGAAAGAGTCTCTCTCGTTACCGAGATTGAGATTTATGAAGGCTTGGTGTATATAAAGGAAGAGACCTACACGTATTTGTTTATGTAGCGATAGCAGCACGCTATAGCTGCACATGAATGGCAAAGCTTCGGCTGGTGCCCTGATGACTAAGGAGCATGGGGATAGAGCCAGAGTAGTAGGGATGAGGAACCCAAAGGGTATGCATTCAACCAATGGAAAAACTTATCTACTCCAATGGTTCGCCTCCTAGTGGCTTCCAAGCCTTGGCATTGTCAGTCAATTCCTTGCGAGTCTTATACCATGGCTAAGGCTTATGAAACCTACCCGCTTCTCTTATATTGGTCGCCAATCTCCTGCTCTATTGATCAGAGATCACATGACTCCTGACGCATGAACTCTGTCGACTAGAGTACCAATGGAAGACGACCCTATGCTCTCATTTATGGGCTTTCACGATCATAAAGAGGGATTTCTATCGCTGGTTGGAATGGATTACCTTCTTTATCGACCACATTCTCCGGGTTCTCGGTCAACAAACAATAGGTCGATGACTACGACTGTTTGGCATACTCCACCACAAGGTGGTGATCACCTTCGTACTCGGCTTTCTAGCCAACTCTTTCACCGCGCGCGGGCTAAAGAGTTCGCAAGTGGACCAGAGACAGAAACCGGTGTGCTAGTACTAGATGCCTCGTCTACCGCTCCTCGGGTCAACACCAAGGCAAGATCGACCTTCGTGCCAAGGAAAGAAGTCCAAAAGCATCTCTTCTTCTTCTATAAGATCTGCTGCAGATGATATAGCTGCAGCTAGCCCGACAACTAGAGCACAGGATGGCACGAATCGCTCGAATGCAGAGATTGGCCACGAGCTGACCACTTCGCGCCTTTTGTTCTCCAACCATACCATGAAGAGTCGACAAGAGCAATCGCAGCTTCTTGAATGCCTCTTTCTACGTGAATTTCTTCTTCAATAGCAGGTCCTATTCTTCCAACAGCTCAATCTCGCCTGGTCTTTCTTCACCCACGGGGCGGTGAGGATGGGACGTGCTTTCCTCAAACATTTCACCGTCCTACCTTCTACCCTGATTTTGCCCAAGCCCCTAAGATCCGCTGCCTGGAACTAGCGTCTCAAAAGCCCACGCTTCGTAGCTCAAGGAGATCGACTGGACGTACGGGCACTAATTAGCCGACAGGTAGAGAGTTCCTGCGCCAGAAGCTACAGCTATCAAAAAAGAAAAAGCTGCTACATCTGCTTCGTCAAGTTCTACTTTCAGCTTCTAAACTGACACCTGCTTCCGTTGCCGCCCCGTGGGTTCTATGGAAAGCTAACCCTATGCATTACCACTTCCTTTCCCAAACCATCGGTACGCAACTCCTCGGATTCATCGATCCCTGCGGATCGCCTATCTTTCTTAGAACGATTGTCTATACTCTACCGAGCAGGACACCTTTGCCTATGACGGAGTAGGAGAAAGATGGACTGAGCATTTACCTTTCTCAATCCTAAGAAAGTGAAGTATGCCATTACTCTCAGCTGTTCACGGCCTTGATTTGTTTCGCATAAAGCTAGTCTTTGTGTAATCTCAGCTGCAGTTGTTCACGACCGGTGGAATTTCTTGGCGCGAACGTGAGAAGAATCAAAGGCCTTAGGAGTTCCATAAGCCGACTTATCCCCTCATTGGTTCACGACTTCTAGTGACTAGTTTTCAGTGGCGAATGCTCAATCTAGATAGTTTGGAGTGAGCGTGTTTATACGCTTTGAAAGAGGGTTTGCATACCGATTCTCTCAATCTTGAGAGGGATAATTCCTATGCTGGAAGACGTATTCTGATAATAAGGGAACTCTTAAACCGGCTCAGAGGTCCGCCTCAGGAAGTTGACGTAGAAGGATTCAGATTTCTAGCGTCCTTCTGTTTACGTGGCTTATCTTAGAAAGAGGAAAGTGAGACTCAGAATGTGAACCGAGGCTCCACTAGTAGCTGCCCGGGGATGTAGCTACTAAAAAGGATATCAAAATCATAACATAAAGAAAGCAAAGAAGACCCCTCTAGTAGTGGATTTCTCATAGAGAAAAGAAAGCACCCGGGGGCTGAGAAAGAACAAAGACAATCGAGATCATCAAAGAAAGACAAAGATAAAGGCACAGACGATGAACCAGTTCACCCGGTAAAGCAAGACCACTATTTGAATAGTACGAAATCGAAGGCGCGTAGCGAATCCATTGCTTGCTTACGTCCGGGGATCAATCAAGGGAGACTGGTTTGTGTCACTTCGTCTTGCTTTCGGTTACGGGGTCTCTTCTCCCCGATTTTCCATCCCAACTTTCTTCGGTCTGGGAAGATTGATTCGTCGATTGAGGCTCTCGCTTCCCTCATGGGGCCTCGTTCTTGTTTTTGAGTTCAGGCTTTTCCACGAGCTTTGAAGAAATTCTCTGACTAAAGGAAAAACCTTCGAAAAAGATCCAGGCTTGACCTTGCCATCTAAGCTTATTGGCTTTTCACGGGGGAAAGGGCCAGTAGCACCTGGTAGTTGTCTATTCTTCGAGGACGATAAGCGATTCAGGAGTCTATTCTTCCTCCTCTTCTTGAAAGCGGAATCTTTCTGAGAGCGCCTACCTTGAGTCGGGTCTCCTATCTCTTTGATATTCGTTTCAACCAGAACGAATCTAAAGTCTTATGCATAACAGTCCACTTTTTTTTTCTTATCAGTCATTGATCGCATGAGAGTTCTCTTTCCCGTTTTTTAGTTTCTTTGGTCTTATCCTCGGGCCACCGAATCCCGAAAGAGAACATCCTCTAAAGAGCGGTGCTTTCTCGTTCCAATGGTGTGAGCATCTTCTCTTATGATCTTTCTTGACTTTCGTTCATTTCTTTTCATAGGCGCACCGACCTATTGATTGATTCTCGCCCAGCACCTACGCTTTCCGATGAGGAAGATTTAGTCTTGATCTCTCCCGGCCTATTGATTGTACAACTATCTTTATTTGATTCCCAGAATGAGCAAGCAAGGAAGGGGGCCGGTGATAGACTCTCTTGTTTTCTTTCCCTTTTCAAAGCCCCGTACCTACTAACTGAATCTGGCTTTATCTATCAAAGCCTGATTCTTTTTTAGAAGAAATATCATATACGATGATCTTCTTTTCTTCATCTGTATGTCTGGTTCACGAGGTTTGATAAAAAAGAGAATTTTCGATTGACCGGAAAATGGGTTTTGAATCAAAAAACCCGGGAAAGGCCCCAAAGGGTCCAAAGGAGGTGAGCCGATAGGCGAAGCCCTTGCGCCTACCCAGTTGCTAGGCGAAGGGCCCAACCCAAGGGGGGTGAGCCGATAGGCGAAATGGGTGAGAAGATAGCGACGAAGGCGACTGAAAGGAGGAGCCGCTAGGCGACCCTTGACCTCTACCTCCCCGATAGGGTCGATGAGCCGCTAGGCGACCCTTGACCTCTACCTCGTAGTCATAGCAAGGAAACGAAGTAGAAAAAAGAGCTCTTTTCTATTTCACTTCATGAGGAGACGAAGTCGGTGAGCCGATAGGCGAACAACCCTTTGGATCCTTTCTTCGCTATCGCTCGCCTCGCTAGCGACTTTATTTCAAGAAATTTTGATGAACTTACTCAATCTAAATGAAATTCTTCTCCCGGAACGCTAGCTAATCTACGAGTTCCCTTCAATCTTCTGCAGAACGCCTTCTGATTCAGGAACCGGGGCGTCGGCCCGGGAAGGGGAGAGTGGCCGAGTGGTCAAAAGCGACAGACTGTAAATCTGTTGAAGGTTTTCTACGTAGGTTCGAATCCTGCCTCTCCCACTTGTTGTAGACTGAAGAGAAGAGAAAGTAGGCGTCAGTCTACACCGAGCGAAGCTCTTTTTTGCCGTGCCTTGAAGTGAAAGTGAAATTGTATCGTATGCGGAACTACTACGATCTATAGAGATTCCCCATCTATATCCAATCCCAACGGGCGAGAATAGAAGCGAGTCGCTTCCGGCTTGTAGTCTCTGCAGTCGGCACACGCACGCGCCCGCCAGAATGCCTCCTTGGTTCGGGACGAAGCCAAGCGATACATACGATAGACGAAGGAAGCGCCCACCCGGCTCTCAGAGACCTGTAGTTTTGAAGCAAGAACCATAATACAGCAAGGTTCGCCTATTTAGATAACTCAAAGGAGAAGAAAGAAAAAGAACACGAAAGCCGTAGCGCGTTAGCGCATCCGTTTTCTTTCAGGGGAACGCAAGTGGATTGGAGAGGTGGAAGAAGGATGGATTGAGGAGTCTTTGTGCGAGCCGTATGCGGTGAGAGTCGCACGTACGGTAACGAGGGGGGTTACGTGTAGTGTGGTGGTTGGGCCTACCCACCCTATTTGTTCCATGATCTATGGGTCTACTGGAGCTACCCACTTCGATCAATTAGCCAAGATTTTGACCGGATACGAAATCACTGGTGCTCGATCTAGTGGTCTTTTTATGGGGATTCTATCTATCGCTGCAGGATCCCTATTCAAGATCACTGCAGTTCCTCTTCGGGCGGCTGTAGGATAGGGTATGTAAAGGCCCCCTATAGGTAGTAGGGTAGGATGGGTGGTACCGCTCAGATTGAGGCCAATCCTCCTAACTGCGCGCGGGCCGGGCTTAGAGCGCGTGAAACTAATCACTACCTCGTAAGGGCGTTGAGACCATAGCATGTTACACAAAAGCGCCGCTTTCTCTGGAGTGTTGTCACACAGCTGCCCGACTAGAAGAGCTACTCGCTCTGTAGTGTTGTCACACAAGATAAGCACGCCGCCCGCCTGCTGGCCGGGCGAATCGAAGTTCTCTTCCGGTCAACTGTCCACCCAGTCAAGTGCAAAAAACACAGTGGAATCAAGCAACGCACGCTGCTGGTGTGCTTCCTGCCCACGAGGAAAGAAAGAAGAGCGACAAGGCGAGCGATAGCGAAGTTGACTATTTGCAGCATGGGAGCTGATTACCCAAGAAATCCCTGGGAAAAAAGAAAAGATATCTCGGTAACGAAAACCATAGGAGGCTTTATTGGCGAGATCCAACGGTGAACAGCTGCCCAAAAGAAAAACTGCCTGGAAGTCCGAGGACCTTTAGTACCGTACCCTACCCCCGAACCAGCAGCCTTCGCGCCAAGCGACGACCGCCCTTGTCCCTTTCCTTTTTCCATGAAGCCTACTTCTTAGCTTTGTTCCGTCAGTCTCAGGCAAAGCTTGAGTGGTTCGCCTTTACTCACTCCGTGGGCCACTTGACGATCGTTTCGTTTCCGGGTTGATGGATGGATTCAGTCAGCCTCACTCCGCCCTTGACCCTTTTGTTTCGAGCAAGCTTTCGCTTTTTATCCCGGCTTTCAACAACTTTCGCTGACGCTTCCAAAGGCGACCTTTCCGTCATTGAAGTAGCCTTTCCTCGCCTACCCTAAGAAAGAAGTGAAGTCACTATCTTCTTGCCCTACTGAAGTACAAAGGTGCGCGCGCGGAGCCCGGTTACTTTACTATGTCTATGGTTGCTACTGAAGGAAGTAGGCGGGGGGTATGTAAAGGCCGCCCGTAAGGGTGAGCCGATAGGCGAACGGGACTTTAGCTAGGTCCGATTTTCTTAATCCCCGGCTCCGCTCCGAAGGAGATAGGCGAACGGTCCGAAGGGTCCAAACCCTTGCGCCTACCCTCGCCGATAGGACATCTGTCGAAGGGAGGGGTCAGGCGAGCGTGAGCGAAGATTTGTTTTTCGAAGAAGCCTGTAGAGAATGAGGGGGGGCCTTCGGGATAATAAGGAATTCCGGCTCGGCCCGGGAAAGCGCTGGCAACAACATAAAGGAAGGGGTCCATGTAGCTGCTGCGACCGCCCACTGAGCAGCAGGTTCGGCATCTACTACAAAAGAGAGAATCCACTGAAGATGACCACGCCTCTGCTAGGCAGCGTGTGGAATGGCCGAGAGCGGACCCTTTTGGATATATAATCCAAGCCGAGAGTGGAGTTACGTGAACAGCCGTCTGATGGAAAACAACTTTCACGTTCGGTTCAGAGAGCACTTTTTTCGTTGAGAATTCCTCGTTCCCTTTTGTGTGAATTCCCCAGCGGCGAATTCAAAACTTGTGGGGCCCTCTCTCTTCAATCTCTCGAGCCCCGAAGAAAACCCCCCTCTCCCTCGGACTCCATCTCTCTTTTGACTCCATATATGTGGGCACCTGATATCTATGAGGGTTCACCCACCCCGGTGACAGCATTCCTGTCTATTGCGCCTAAAATCTCTCTTTTTGCAAATATGTCACGTGTTTTTCTTGTTGGTTCCTATGGAGGTACATTGCAACAAATCTTCTTTTTCTGCAGCATTGCTTCTATGATCTTAGGAGCACTGGCCGCCATGGCCCAAACGAAAGTAAAAAGACCTCTAGCTCATAGTTCGATTGGACATGTAGGTTATATTCGTACTGGTTTCTCATGTGGAACCATAGAAGGAATTCAATCATTACTAATTGGTCTCTTTCTTTATGCATCAATGACGATAGATGCATTTGCCATAGTTATAGCATTACGGCAAACCCGTGTCAAATATATAGCGGATTTGGGCGCTCTAGCCAAAACGAATCCTATTTCGGCTATTACCTTCTCCATTACAATGTTCTCATACGCAGGAATACCCCCGTTAGCCGGCTTTTGTAGCAAATTCTATTTGTTCTTCGCCGCTTTGGGTTGTGGGGCTTACTTCCTAGCCCCAGTGGGAGTAGTGACTAGCGTTATAGGTCGTTGGGCGGCCGGAAGGTTGCCATGAGTAAGGTTGGGAGACCTAATTTTTCCGTCCGGACACGTAGCTTACCGAATCAGTTGCGACACGGATGGGAATGCATGCTACGAAAGACAGGATCGAGTCTGATACACGTAATCCTTGTACGAGTCCACAATCACTACACGAGATGAACCTAGGTTTGGTGAATTGAAGTTGGCCTTAGGTGTAATAGGACTCCCAGTTACTGCGCGTATACTGAGGTGCTCCCCGTCGGTTGTTGGAACGACGCGAGCCGGGCTTTCAGAAAGATGAAGGGACAGAGGCGCGAAGCGTTCCCCATCTAATTTGGGGCGGAAAACGAATCGACATCTCGATGTGATACAGCCCTTTCCATTTTCGTTGGGAAAGAACGGCGAAGTCCATCCGAACCGTCCAATGAAGAAAGAAGAGGAGAGCAACAATGGCGCGCGAAGCGCATGCGGAACGGGCACGGAGACAAAACAGAAGTGTGACCGACTTCTTTCTACTTTCCTTTAGAAGAGAAAACTTCGCTCCGCGCAACTATGATCTCTGAGCCTTTTGAGATTCATAGTTGCTAAGCTCACCTCCTTTGGGTCGCATAGCGATGCTTCGCTCACGCCTTCGCCGCTACGCGCTTCGCTCACGCTCGCCTTCGCTTCCACAAGCAGTGCTTTGTTTCCTGGCCAAATCAAGGATTTTGGGCTTCTTGCTGAATCTATATTCATCGAAAGAGAGATCCATCCATCTATCCAGATATCTCAAAACAAATCATTCAACGTTTGCGTTTGATTCAAAGAACTGCGCTGAGCCCCCCCGCTCATGAAACGGCTCTGCTGCAATGGATGGCAGAGGGTCCGTAGTACCCGAAGCACTGGAGTGATCCAGTGGCCGGGAAGGGGCCTAGAAGTGCCTACTACTACACCACACTACACTTGGCTCTACACATTGACCCCTATCCAGTGTCTGGCAGAACGTTGGGGGCTTCAATCCTGACTCCTTATCCCCATCTCAGCCCAGGCTAACGGAGCCTGACTTCTTCAGGGGAGAGAGTGGAGCCTCGAGAAGTACTCTGGAGAGGAAGATCCTTGGCCCCTCTTCTACAGGTCTTTCTACATGGAAGCGGGCGGGGAAAAGAGAAAACACGGGAATAAGAAGCAAGCGGAGGGGACGATAGGCCGCCCGTAGGCTTACGGCTCAGCTCTACGAGGTAGAGGTCAAGGGTCGCCTATCGGCTCACCCCCTTTGGGGCCTTCGACAGATGTCCTATCGGCTCACCGCTCCGTGGGTCGTCCTCTTCGTCACCACGCTAGTTCGAGGTTGGCGCAAGGGCAACCTGACGAGCGGCCTAGGGCGGCCTGTTCGCCTATCGGCTCACTTCCTTCGTCCTCTTCGGGTCGCCAGAATCGTGACCACTTGTTCGTTTCGACCGACTACGGGGTAGGCGCAAGGGTCTTGGACTGTTCGCCTAATCGGCTCACCGACTTCGTCCCCTCTTTCTATAAGCTCAGCTACTTCGTCCCCTTGGGCCCTTCGCCTAGCGGCTCGGGTCAAGGGTCGTAGAGCCGTGTCTTGTAAGTGATCCGAACCTGCCCGGAGCGAGCCCCTCTTAGAGGCAAGTTCAGTTGGTGAGCCGTATGATGGGCAACTATCTCCTGCGGTTCGGAGAGGACTCAGCTGTGAGTTAGTACCCCCTTGGTTTCGGGGGTGGACCCTTTCACTCTATTTTCTTATATACGCTTAGCGAAAAGAATGTTTTTTGATAGACCTAGGACATGGATTCTATATGAACCAATGGATCGTGACAAGTCGTTACTACTAGCAATGACTTCCTCTTTCATTACTTCATCCTTTCCATATCCCTCTCCCTTGTTCGATCTTACTCATCAAATGGCACTCAGTTCATATCTTTCAGTTCGATCATTGACAAGGTTCAAAGAAAGGGTGGGCCATTGATAAAGAATCGATTCCAAACCACAATGCTAGCAGATGGCGGGCCTCCGCTTTTCTTTTCATTAATGAAACCTGCCAGTTATTTTCTTTATTATGGACTCAAATCAAAAGTAAAAAAATTTCGAATCGTAGATTTTCTAAGCGAAGAAAAGAAAAGAACGGAACGAAAGGTAATGCTAATTGAACGGTGTGATAAGCTACTAGTTCTTCAACCGAAAAAGAGAGTCGAATAATGGACTGCAAAGGGGCAGGCTAGCCACCCGGGAAAGCACCAAAGGAAATAGATAGATCTGAAGGAAAGCGACTCCTACCGCTACGTGGGAGCAAGATAGGGGTCTTAGCCCAATATAGTATAGACGAAAGATTCAATCAGCTAGTTGTAAACCCTTAATCCGAAAGTAGAGAATTGATTTGGTTCAGTGAGGAAATGAAATTTTCTTGAATTGCATATAGAAACAAAACGAACCACTTCTCTTCTCGGAGCGGAGGGCATTTAGGAAGAATGGCTTTTTGGTCCCTTTCGTCCAGTGGTTAGGACATCGTCTTTTCATGTCGAAGACACGGGTTCGATTCCCGTAAGGGATAGGTACTCATTCCCGGCCGCTTTCAGTTAGTGTTCATTGCTGAGTGATCGCTCGCTATCTGGCTGGAAAAGGTGCTTCCTCTCTCCCAGCAAGCAAGTGCATTCGATGAAGAAACCAAATTTGTTTTCCATCCGTATCTCTTCTTGACTTTTCAGTGACACGGGGGGAGTCAAGTAGACTTTCTTCTCCGTCTCATCCATGAGCATTGATCGAGATGGCTTTTGTGCCGGTCAATCTGTATCCCATTCTTCAGGTATAGTTTGATCACAGATCGGCGGGTGAGATGATTCTATTTGCCTTTCTCCTCCTTTCGTCCCGGCCCGGAATTTTAGGTCCCTACTAAGCAGAATTAGTAAAAACTCTCGTTCAACGTATGCTATTTGAAGAATCATTTAGAGTCTAGCAAAAAAAGCAAAAACCGCCCTGACGAGGTAATGAGAAGTGAAACGACTCGTGTTGGCTTTAGGGTAGAGAAAGTCTACCGCCTGGTAAACGGATTCCATTCTGCTACTAGGGTTCCAAACCTTCCCCTTAGCTCTCTCATTTTCCTTATCAAGAGATGCTAAAGCTCTTTCTAGTTGGTCTTTCTAAGTAGGGAAGGAGGGCTTTGGGCAAAGAGCAACTCCTTCCTTCCTCCACTCCTTCAGTCCCAGTACTGAAAGACTTGAAGGAGTGGAGGAAGGAATTCGTTTTTTTTTCTTCCTGCTTCTTATGCTTATGTAAGAACTAGTAGAAAGAAAGGAATTGAGAACAAAATAAGGCAGCATTGATAGACCTAGAATGAGAATGCTTTTTTGGGAATCGTCTTAGCAACTGGCTATAGCCATGAGTAAACCGCCGGGAGAGGAAGTTTTCACTGTCATGAGAGAGGGACGAGCAAGTGACGGATTGGGAAAAAAAGAGGTAGATCTTCTGAGCGGTCATTTAGGGGCCTTGTTAGCGACCCATCATTCTTCCGTACCGTGTCCGATCGAAGCCAGCAAGAGATACAGGAATCATTGCTCATAGATGTGAATTGAGAAAGCAAGCCCGAATTTGCTTTTTCATTAGGCTCTATAGTCCGGTCCCTGTCCCTGGGAAGGTCTGATTGTTATCCGCAAGTGTTGTTTTGACCGCGGGAAGGTGAACTTTGCAAAAGTACTTCTTTGGTTGGGAAAGATAGGACTTCTGAGTCCGAACCTACCCTACCCGAACAATTCAGCTATTGATGCGATACCCTTATCGCCGGAATCCCTTCTATTCTATACCACTCAACAGAAGCAAAAATCCCATCAAGCATGCAAGCCTGACTATCAAAGAGCGTATTCTCGGCATCAATCTTGCAATGATCTTGAATCTCATGACTGAAGTTGGCCATGAAGCCAGCAGAAGGGAACCAGGCCAAGCGTGGACAACGAAGTTGATTGTATAGTTTCTCTAGAAAAATCACTAAACAGACTCCGGGTGCGATATATATATAAGGCACATCAGCAGGCCGTCTCTCAGGACTAAAGGGGGGGAGAGGAAAGTCAAGACCGGCCACTTTTCGTTCTTCTTGAAAGGAAATCAATTTTCTCTTTTCTGCGCTACCTATTCTTGGTGCATCAAAGCTCTTCGCTTAAAGCATCCCTTTCATCGTGGTTAGGACGACTCCTTTTGTTTGTGACCGGAATAAGCCCCATAAGCCAGGTATTCTCCAACGATAGAGCTTACCCACTTCTTGAATTCATCCATAAGAGAGAGCCATACTGAGGTTTAGGGTATATAAAGGGTTGGGAAGAGAATAGCATACGAAGAGAAAGTAGAGGTAGTAGTTGGATTCATGTGTCCTAAAAGGTGCCCCATCTGGTTGTTATTGAATTGAAGCAACGTCTAACCTTGATCAGTCCCGAGGCGAACTGAAGTTGTTTACCACTTCAGGGTCAAAAGATTAGAAAGAAAGAATCTTAGCTAACGCTCAGGCCCGGAGCAGCTGGTTGATAGTACACGAAGTTTCCGCCTGGGATAAGTGACTCCTTGGTACGGGCTCGCAACGGGCTATTCATCCCTCCGCTAAGCTTTCAAGCCCATGTACGAAGACCAACTGCCCATCTTTGTCTCAGTAGAGTGGCATGTTTCGGTCCTCTTCCCAGAGACCATTCTTCGATGGCAGTAGCTATTTGTTTGAGGAATAATAGCGCTTGTGGTCCTGCTTATTCATTAGGGCGCTCTCACGACAGTCTAGAATGCGAGACCGAAGATAGGGGAGATGACGCGAAAGCCTTTTTCGACACGGGTATATGGAAAAGTGAGCCAGTTATCTATAGATATCGTCAGTAAGCGATCAGTGGAAATCCCGCCTTTTGTCTCTGAGCTCCGTTTTTTCAAGAAAATCTTATGTGCGTTCCTGGGGAGTTCATTTGGGTATCATTTCGAGAAAGAGGCGAGCGGTAGCGAAGTTGAAAGAATATGGAATAACCCACCACCCTTCACCTACCCCCGACCTCAGACCTTCGAAGCAGCCTCAAATTCAAATGAGTTGAGTCATTTCTTTCTCATTGGCGCTGTATCGTTGAAGAAGAAACTCAAGCTGGTGCTGATGGACCTGTTGGTGTTGAAGCTGGTGCGGAATCTGCATCCGCTGTTTAAGCTGCTGGTAGACTTTATCTACCCTAACTAGCTCTGCAAGAGCTCTGCTTCACTGTCTAAGCTGAGACAAAAGAAAGGTCCCCGTTAGCAACTTAAACTTACTTGGCCTATTCTTTTGACCCTTGCTATTCTCTCTGTACGGGCAATAGGATCTTCGTTGCGAGCGAAGGTCGCCTTACGGCTCACCTCTTTAGCGGTAAAGATTCTGGTTTCACTACATATCATAATAGCGGAGAATAGAATTTTCTTGACAATCCGGATGTGCCTTTATATATCCTAAATCCGCTACTACATGAAAGGACTATTCAAAACAAACTTGATTCTTTTGAACAAGAGTTGGGGCACTCTCAGTTCTAGCTTCTTATCCTTCCTAGGGAAGCTTGCGCTTTCCTACTGATCGTGAAGGCCAATGAGCTTTCCTTAGATGGTTTATGAATGGCAAACCTTCTGCCTCTTTATCCATCTTTCCCCTAAGCCTGGTGCCTCACCGCTTTTCAGCATGCTTTGTAGATTCCGGAAAGGCGTAGTGGGACGGAGTCCTTAGCGGTGAACTCGTTCAGTCATGTCTAGTCTATCCGCTACGAGAATTTTCATAGCTTGAAAGAAAGGACAGGACGAGAGGAGGATGAAATCAACAGACGAAGGAAAAGCAGCTAGATCAGTTTGTGTGAGGAAATCTCTTTCTAGATGAAAAAGACAACAACCGGGTGACTGGAAAAACCTTGATCTTCTGCATCTGCAGATCGCCTTTCCAAACCTTCTCTCTCTGCGTACCGAACCGGGGAATCTGGTGACTCACGTGCAAGGTTTTCTTCGATTATTCAATTTCATAAGAAGGAGCGAAGCGCATGATTTTCGGGGCCAGAAGAAAATTCAAACTGGTATCACATCTAGAAGAACTTGGAAAGAATGAATATAGGAATCTAGGACTCTACTCCATTCTATGTCCTTTCGATTGAGTCAAGGAAATTGAATTTTCTTTAGAACCAGGCGAGCGATAGCGAAGACTCGTACCTTTCGGTCGAGCTCTTGTAGAACCTTAACCTTCACAAGCACCTGGAAGAGCCAAACTCGAAAGAGGAACCTGCGAACGTAATCTTAGGAGCGATATTGATATGCCTCTAGAAAACCAAATATGCTCGCCTTTTTACTACAATTATAGAAACTTGAACCGGCAGCGAGAAAGCCTATTTGCAGACGGAGCTTGCCTTTACATGGACATCCATTCTATCGCCTAGCTTATGGGTAGGCGCAAGGGCTTCGTCAGATGTTGACTTCGCCTATCGGCTCAGCGCCGGGCCTCTTCGCCTAGCGGCTCACTTCGCTAGCGCTCGCCTTCGTCGCTATCTTCTCACCCATTTCGCCTTACGGCTCACCCCCCTTGGGGCCTTTGGGCCCAAGGGCTGTTCGCCTATCGGCTCACTCTTCGTCGCTATCGCGACCTATCTCCTTCGGAGCCGGGGATGAAACCTGTTCGCCTATCGGCTCACTTCCTTCGTCCTCTTCGGGTCGCCAGAATCGTGACCACTTGTTCGTTTCGACCGACTACGGGGTAGGCGCAAAGGTCTTGGACTGTTCGCCTAATCGGCTCACCGACTTACGTCTCCTTCGGACCCTTAGCCTGGAGATAGCCTGGTCTTTCGTCGCGGATTGATTCCCAAGCAAGTAGCATTTCCTATTGATTTGTCCTCTTCACTCTATCATTCAATCGTGACAGCCTGCCTTTCCCCAGCTTGAAGTTCAGTTCTTATTAAGGGATTTGTTTCAAAAGATCAGATGGACATAAAAAGGGCATTTCTCGAATGTGCACTTCTCTTCCTTCAAGTCCCACATCTGATGAAATAGGAGCTTCTACGAGAACAGTTGAGTCTGGGCATGAATATGATATGAGTGTCTTACCGCCCCGTGGGCCCTTACCCATTGTTTGGGTTGAAAGAGCTTGCCTTAGCCTTAGTCTTCATCCCATCCACAGCTGAGTCAATAGCACCCGTAATTCCTCCAACTGCGGTTACGTGGAAAAGACCATCAACAGCGGCACCGGCTACTCGAACAGTAAGAGCAGATAGGCCAACAGCTGATTCAATTGCAAAAGGCACCACCTTCCTTGCTTGCTTTACCAATTGAAGTTTCGGGTGCCTGCTCCAGTTGCTAGCGAGCGGGCTTGTGTTTGTTGTACTGGAAGAGATCCCGTTTCCTTTGCAATCTGAAAAAAAAAGAAATTGTGTCTTTGGCTTCAATCTACCCGGGGGAATCGAAAGAAATCGTATCGAGGCGAAGGTGAAGATGGACAAAACTCCAGGAGCAACGGATTCTCTTTGGGTAAGGGATCGACGGACAAGAGGGGAAGAACATACGGAGGCTAGGAAGAAAACTAGGCATGGATCTAGGCCCACGGGTTTAGGGTATATAAAGGCGAGCGAAGCAGCTCGACCGATAGGGAGAGGACATAGAAGGAAGCTTCCTTTGAAGCAGGGCCACATATATTGCATTTCTGAGACGGGATGGATTTCGTGAGAAGAGATGGTAGGCTTGATACGGATAGAGCTGCTCCACCGCCCCGTGGAGTTCAGTTCGACTATACCCGCCTGAATTCCCTCATTCAGGGAATGGTGGCAGGGACGAAAGAAAGGGTCCCACCCGGCTTAGCAGGAAAGCAGAAATGGATCTGTTTTGTCACTGTCTGTATGCTTGTCTTAAAGAAGAAATCAACAAATCAAGTTGAGGTATCAAAGTCTATCCTGTCTTCTCTTTCGCCTGATGTATGAGATGAGGAATCCCTCATAGCTAGATTCATCAGTAGCTTAGAAACTAGGAACTGGATGAGGGGAAGAGATGAGAATAGGCCTCGTCCATTCCATTATGGCATTCTCTTCTTGATCACCGGATATTGATAGAAAAACAGTCACGCCAAAAGTCAGTCTAACAAGCGAGAAATTCCTATCCCTCATTCACACAAGAATGAAACTCAACTATCTTTCCTGAAAACGAGAATGAGCCTGACGACCTCCTATCGAGCACGTATAGAACCGGGCTCTCAATCAGAGAGGCGAGAGCAATCTTTCTCACATAGAACCCTTCCATCATCCAAGACTTCATGAAAGGTGAGAGAGACCTAACTGAACTGATGCTCATCCCGGTCTTCCCTTTCCTCCTTGTCCTGAGCATCCTATCGACGAACGGAACTCTTTGAAGCCCTACCTTTCACCCTATCCCCTTGGTCGAGTACGTCAACTACCTATATACCTTGAAGGCCGAGAGGTGAAGGATAGAAGGTCACAACACAAAAAGAGGGAGGGGGACCAAAGGAAAGAACTTGCAGAGAAAGATCCCAGATAGCATGGGTATAGTAAGATGAAGGCTATTCGGTATAGCTCGTTAGAGGTGATGAAGACTGTCGGTCAAGGATCAAATGAGAAAGTTGGTCTTACAAGAGCTAGTTTACTCAGCCTTCTATTTGAGTTCGTCTTTCCAGGAAAAAGGCTGTTTGTGGAAGTCATCAGTTCGAGCCTTATTATCCCTAAACCCAATGTGAGTTTTTCTATTTTGACTTGCTCCCCCGCCGTGATCGAATGAGAATGAATAAGAGGCTCGTGGTATTGACGTGAGAGGGTAGGGATGGCTAGATTGCTGGGAGCGAACTCCAGGCTAATATGAAGCGCATGAATACAAGTTATGCCAGAAAGACAATTCCGAATCAGCGAAGCTATAAGTAATGCAACTATGAATCTCATGGAGAGTTCGATCGGATGAACGCTGGCGGCATGCTTCACACATGCAAGTCGGACGGGAAGTGGTGTTGTAGGGTATATAAAGGGTGAGTAACGCGTAAGAACCTGCCCTTGGGAGGGGAACAACAGGCTGCTAATACCCCGTAGGCTGAGGAGCAAAAGGAGGACGGGCTCGCTTAGCTAGTTGGTGAGCTTACCAAGGCGATGATCAGTAGCTGGTCCGAGAAGATGATCAGCGGACTGCCGGGGAATTTTCCGCAATGGGCGAAAGCCTGACGGAGCAATGCGGTAGAAGGCCCACGGGTCGTGAACTTCTTTTCTCGGAGAAGAAGCATCGGCTCACTCTGTGCCAGGTAAGACAGAGGATGGATCGATTGGGCGTAAAGCGTCTGTAGTTTTCCGTCAAATCCCATCAACGAAACTACGAGTACGGTAGGGGCAGAGGAATTAGTCGGAGGTGAGTAGTAGGCCTACGATTGGTGGGTGCATTAGTATGTCTGTATGCCTGTGATAGTATAGGCAGGAGTTTCTAGCTTGCCTGTTCCATGACCGAAGGTTGAAGTAAAGCGATCGAAGGAGGCTCGGTTTCAGAAAGAAAGGGAAAAGAGATTCTTCCCCACACCTGATCGATAGTCAAATCGCCCAGTTGATTCCGAAACGTCACATAAAGCGAAGGATTTTGTTCTTCTTACTCCGGTTAGGTCCTATAGAAACTGCTGACTTACTCTTTCAAGTCAGCAAGTCAACTACCTTGAGTAAGAGAAGAAGGTTTTTTGAAAGGCCATCCTTTTTCTTTTCACTCGAAAACAGGAAATGATCGATATCCATTCTCCGGATAAAATGTAGAAGTGATTGTTTGATTTTTCAGTCTAATTCACTAAAAAATCACAAGAGAAAGACAATTTCTCTTAAGGGGCGTAGCGCTTTAGCCCTTCTTTGATTCTTAAGGTTAGGGAATCTTAGGCTTTTTTTCGGATGTACTAAGAAGAGATTTCTATATTCTATCAAATGGGTGCGGCCCTCTGGAGGTGGTTGTCTTATACGAGTCATTGAATTGCAGTCTCATTGCTATGGTATATGTTCTAGTGTCGTTGCTGAATTCCGAGCGCTATATGATCTTACTGTTCAAATCAATATCAGAAAATGAAAAAGTACATGTCCTATTGTTCGATTCCAAAGTGATGGTTTCTTTACTTACTTCAACTGACGCCTTGGTAGTTTGCTTAGGCCCAAGTGGTTCCTTGCTTCAGGGGGTTCGATCTTCTATCCAAGCTAGAGAGAGGAGAGCTGGTAGACTCATTCGCTGGCCCACTTGATATATATCTGTCTTTCGATTCATGTATATGCCTTTTTTGACAGATATTTCGCTATTAGGCATGGAGCACGAGTCCGTTACCAACCGGCTAACCTTTTTTCTTAACCACCTCATTCCTCTGACCCTTAAACAACGGGAGTGATGTCCTAATCCCCACGGTGTTGCCCGATAGTACATGGGGAGACTGATTGGACCTAAACCTTTAGACAGTCTAAAGGCTTCCTCTTCTCTTTTCCGGGCTAGCTCGCAAAACCTAGACTCCGCTTGGATTTCGTACGTTGCTAACCTCTTCTTCATTCTTCTTCTCCTCTTATCTCCGAGTTCTTCTTGAATCGAGGAGTTCAAGCTCAGCTAGGACAGTTTCTCTCTCCGATGGCTTGGGTTGATCCTTCTATGTTCATCGAAGACTGACTTATCTTCAGTAGTTTTTCAGGTCATCCTTTCCAGCTGTACAACCTTGTTCAGTTAAGAGAAAGCGAAGGCCGCCTAGGGTATATAAAGGCGAACAAGCGTGGTCGCGATAGCGACGAAGAGGACGATAGCCTAGAGGAGTAAGGGAGCTTATAGAAAGAGAGGGGACCCGAATGGGTCGACGAAGCGAAGCCCTTGCGCCTACCCATAAGCTAGGCGATGGAGTAAGGCGATGAAGAATGATATTCAAAGTGCGAAGAAGAAAGGAAAGGGGTGAAGCTAGTGGCTAGTGATTTCCCGAGGCCCACGGAGCGGTGTAGGCGCTTTCCAGAGGTTCGGTTCCGTCGAGGAGCTACATTTGCTCAGCTCCTCCGTACTGTCTTAACTACTCTTCGCTGTTCTTTCCCTGAGATCTTGGGTTTGTACTGAACAAGCAAAAGGTTTTTCAGAGAAGATAGTCAACTATTCTTTAGTTCACCTGACTTTGTTGTCTAAGGAAAGACTCGAAATCTCATAGAATAGACAGATCGTATCGTAAACAGGCTTTCGCCTCTACGAGACCTTCTTGTTGGTATTTCCCCGGCTTTAGCTAATTCATTCCAATGAGAAATTGTTCAAGATGACCAATCTAGCTAACAAGGTAGCTTTGCCAATAGGATTTGATTCAGTTGTCAGTACAAAACCTACGATACCCTTTCTATGGAATCTTCGTCGCTACTCAGTTGGTAGTCGAATGCTATTGGTTGCAGAAGCTTCTTTCTTTCTCAGTTCCTTTAGTATGGGATGGTGTCTCGATCAGCGAAATCGGGTCTGGGCTAGGAACGACTACTGAGCTTATATAAAGAGAGGCGAAGTTGGTCAATCCCAGACTCTTTTGCATAGGGAAATGAATTCAATCAATTCAGTCAATCAAGGGAATCAATTCAGTCTGCAATGAAGAATCCATGAAGAAAGGATTCCTCAAGCAATTCAATCAATAGAGATTCCTATGAACATTCTCTAAATGCTTCTCTAGAATAAAGACTAAACCGAGACCAGACAAGCCGAGAACATCCATATGAGAATACCTATAAATTCATTGACTCTCTTGCATACCTCAGGGAGCCGAACAAAGAGGTCTTCTTTCATTCAATACCTATAATGAAATCCATTAAGAAATCCTTTGGTATAATGAAATCAGTCAAGTTCAGAACTTCTTCGAAGTCTACATCGGAGAAATCCCCGTCAAATGAAAACATAATTGACTGACCTACACTTGATATCAATGAAAGAAAGGAAAGAAGGACTCACTTCAAAAGCAGCAAACTCTTCCCCATGGGATTGATGCCACAGTGATTTAGTCAGCTGCACATTTCTCTCTAGAGGGGCTTGTTCTCGAATACCCGCAAGTGAATCAGATCTGGGCGTACTCATCTTTAGAGATCCAGCGGGTGAATACGACTGAACCGCTCCGTGGGCTCCAAGCCGTCTTGATTGGGGTTGACTAGAGAGGTCTTAATATAGTCTCCGTCATTGCCCGCGAGCGAAGAACATTCCTTCGAAAAGGAAGAACAATCAGCACAGATACACAAGAGTCTTACTACGATATCAAAATCACCGCAGAATTGCCCAGCCACACATCCAACGAATGATGTCAGACTAGAAAAGACGCAAAGAAGAAAGAGACTCTACGCTACCCGCTCCGTGGGTCGCTATGCGACGAATAGGACGAAGAATAGATTGACGAGATCGAAACAATTCTCCTACAATATCTCGTTCTTGAAATCCCGTTGAAGTTGAGTACTTTTTGATCATTTAATCAACTTCAAATTGAAAGCAGAGATCCAGTCAAGTAAGAGACCGTCAGTGATCCATAAGGACTCTGACCTGCTCCTTGTACGCGAACGAAACTACTCTTTGCCAACTACTCTGTGGTTGCGCTTCGCTAGACTCGATCCGTCAATCTTCTTCTGAGAAAGATGAACTCGAAAGAGAATCTTGAAATCACTCTACTCTGAAGATCATGCTATTCACTTGAATTCGATACATACTCATATATGAGATTTATTGACACGCATTTTCAGATCGATCTTCCAAGAAACACTAGAAGCAAGGTCGCCCGTATGGGCGAACGAGTAATGAACTCTATGGATCACCAATTCGTCACTTTCGAGAAAATCACATCAATCCAAAATGATTCCGGACGAGGCATCGAAGTGGAGGTGAGCCGAGAAGAAGGTTTTCCGATAGGCGAACCAGAGGAAACAAAGTTTCTACAAGAATGTCGTGTATAAAGAAAGAAGGTGCAGATTCAGTGAATCAGAAGCATCGACTGTGAGGGAATGGTCTCGTTAGAGACGAAGGGCTTTGCAAGACCCACGGGGCGGTACGAAGGAAGTAAAGGTGAAGCAGGCTTTCTATCTTCTTTGGCTTGCCAATATGACAGAGATAGGCCCTGGAGCCGCTGACGTATAGGCCTATGCACTGACATTCTGAAATGAATGGCTGCGACAAGTTAGGACATCCTTTGCTTTGAAATTGATACCGATCCAGATCCATACGAGTAGAATGGACTATGAAGAAGTGGGAGTTGCTTTAGCTTGCTGCAGCTTGAAATTGCCTTGTCCCCTCTTTCAATTGGCGGGTCACTTGCTTATGACCTCGTCCTCGGCCGAACTTTTGAGGCTCTTCTACGACCAGCGGATCCTCTTCCTCGTCCAGCATTCGAAGGTGGCCCACCAATTTTGGTTCTCTTCGTCCTCTTCGAGTCCGGAGGCTCGAACTAATGTATCACCGCCCCCGGTCCCACTCCCTTCTGCTCCTTCATCCTCTGGGACGCAGAAAGATCCTGCCGCTGACATCGCTAACATATAGTCTTCATCTCCACCTGGTGATAAAGAAAGCATCCGTGCTCATCTCTCAAGACGAGGGACGCGCTTACAGAATGAGAATGGAAATAGACGTCACTGGGTTTTCTTTTCGCCTAGCGAAGGAACGAATTGCATTGCTTGCTTGTTCAGTACAAGCCCAACTGTGATGTCCGAATAAAGAGTAAATTGCTTCAGAGAGATCACTTCAAATGAGAAGCAGCCTCCTTACTATCGATAACAGACAAAGAAGCTGAGAAGTCAAAAAGCGTAGTACAAAGTAGCTACGAATGATAGAAGTGACTAAGCTTGGCATCGACACTGGACTCTTCTCTCCCCTCCGAGGGTCTATATCCTATAATGATAGAATAGGCCCAATGCTGACTAGCAGCAAGCGGATGGACCTGCTTGTATAAGAAATAGAATCTTTATCTATGCTGTTCGTAGCTCTAGAGCTGTTAAGCTAACTACGATGGTGAGTTGCATAAAGGGAGGATATATATCCGATGGTTGGGTCGAAAGACTCGTTTAGTTCGTCAAGTAGGAGGTGAGCTGCGTACAAACTGGACAAAAGAGACTTGAAGCTGAGAGCTAATCGTAAGGTGCCCCTTCTTTCGGTTGAAGGAGTAGTACTAGGAGCAAGGGCATGCCCATAATGCCTTTTTGTTAGATCTGCTTCCCGAAAGCATTGATTGAGATGAGAGGAAATAACTTCACCCCGTTCTGGGAGCATTCCATTCATTTCTCACATGAAGAAAGGCAAGCGACCACGCTGGTTCGCCGCGTAGCGCATAGACCCAGTGCCATCCGACAGCACGATTCAGCGGGTTGGTGTATAGCTCAACGTATTACTTATCTCTCTCGCTTTCTTCATCGATTCAGAGATGAAGAACAAGAAATTGAAACACTTTCCAACATTGTATTCATCATCTTTTGGAGAATCAAACTTGAAGATTCAAGAGGTCAAGGGGAGTTTCTGAACTTTTCTTCTTGTAATCTTGTTTTCTATCAGAATTGTGAATCCATTGATTATGTTGACTTAGTTTTCTTTATGGGTTATGGATAACTGATGTTAGATTGTAGATTCTGAATTCTAGGGTTTGATTATTTACCCCCAAATAGATCTATTCTCCTTGTTTTCACAAAGTATTAAGGAAATTCGAAACCGCCCCGTGGGTCTTTCATCATTGGAATTTTATCAGCAATAGCTTTAGAATTCGTGCTCTAGGAGATTAGACAATAATCTCACATAAACTGTACTAATAGTAAGACTACAAGAAATGACGAGCGAAACTCCTCGCCGTTCACCCGAAGAAACCGACGAACTGGAGCGAAGTACTAAGAAAGTGAAGGCAAATGACGACGCCGGTGATAAAGGGAGATCCTTTAAGGATACTCTTATGGGCGATAAACTGACCGGTGACGATTCTCTGAAGGATTCTATGGTAGAAGACTGGGACTCGGATGAAGATGATGCCAATATGGGTTATGGTCTTCCAATTCCAATGGTGAAGGTGACGAAGGAGATGAAGAAAACTCTTCGTGAACCATGGAAGCAAACTCTCAGAATCAAGTGACTGGGGAAGACGGTTTACTAGAATGTCTGAGTAGAACGAGTAAGCAATTTGTGGAAGTTCATGGAGGAATTTTACCTGATTGATCTGGGGAACGGTTTCTATGCCGTTCAATTTGCTAATACCGATGATCGAATCAAGGTTATGACTGGCATGGAAAATCATGGATCACTATTTGACGGTTCAAAGGTGGAGACCCGGCCTCCCATGCAGTGATTCCCTCGACCGCGGTTTGGATTCATTTTCCGGAATGCCCCTTGGAAGATTTTCATGATGATTTGCTTCTTGAAGCAGCTCAGTTTATTGGTACGGATCGACTACACAACGTCCATGGCTACCAAAGCCCGTTTTGCCCGTGTTTGTGTAGAGGTGGACCGGGGTGAAGTATACTTTGGTGTCTAAGGTGAGTCTTGGGTATGATGTCATACGAGTTGAATATGAAGGACTGCACACTGTCTGTTTGGATTGTGGGACATAGATCGGAATTATGTCAATCAAGGGCTCCTGGTAGCCAGGGCACAAATGATTCACAGTCAAACTCCTCTCAACAAGCGAATGCCCAGACCGCAGCCATTCGTTTCGCCGGAGGTGTCAGATATTCTGACTAGCCCGTGATTTCAGGTAGCTCAGAGACCTATGGACCGTGGCTCCTTGTTCAGAGGCGAGGAAGAAGGAACCGCAACCGTAATACTAGCAAGGATGCTAGGGAAACAAATCGTTTTTCAAAGCTCAGTAATTCATATTACTGATGAATCTGTGGACAAGGAAACTTTTGCCGTTGACTCCGTGAAAGTTGGGAGTGAATCTCTCAAGGCTGGAGAGCATCAGCGTAATTTGGGTAACAGGAAGGATAGGAAACGTGCGCAGGGAGCTGAGAAATGAAAGGGGGTTGATAAGACTTTGCCTGGGCCAAATGATCCAAAAGGAAGACATAACTCAGTTGGGCCTAGTGAGCCTAAGATGAAGCAAGCTTTAGTTATTAAAGAGGCCCCCATTAGAAACAAGACCAAGCCCTCTTTAATAGAAAGAAGTAAGTTGAGGAACGCCAGCCAGTAGCGTCAGTTGCCAATGGGATGACTTTCAAGGATCGTGATTCAATGGAGATTGCTACTCGTTCAGAACCAGTCCAGGCAGGAGTAAAAAATTGTGGGGAAGAACACTCCAATGATCCTCCTTTCTCGGAATCTAATATGGAGACCGATGAATCTGATGCCGTGGTTACTGCTAATATGCAAATTGATGTCCCTGCTAAGCAGGAATCGCCCCCCAATCTTTCTTATGTTAATTCAAATCATTACTTGGAATTGCAGAGGTACTGGTAACAGTGTCTTTTTGCGAAACTGTCAAGAACTTCTCTTGAGAGAGAAGCCTGATGTTCTATGTTTGAAAGCGGCTTGGGGTGCTGGCCGTAAATTGGCTCGGAAATGACGTTTTGCTGATACGTTTGAAGTTGCTGCCAGCGGGTTTGCTGGTGGCTTAATCCTTCTATGGAATTCTAAAAAATGAAAGTTGGTGGTCACTTCATGTAATGACCAGTGTATACATACTGATATTTCATGGGGTGATAATAGTGCAATCTTTTCCTTTGTATATGTTCAACCGAATAATGTTAGCATTTGGGATCACATGAAGGGTATGTCGGTATCCATAAACAAACCTTGGCTCGTGATGGGCGATTTTCATGATTTTAGCTTGTTGGGGGAAAGAAAAGGAGGCGAGCGATAGCGAAGACCTGCTTGAATCGGATTTTGAAATTGAGAGAAAGAATTGCGGATTGCCAGCTAATGGATCCAGGTTGTTTTGGAGGTCTTTTCACTTGGGTACGTCAATGCCAGGGCAGAGTCATCTTACAGGAAAGATTGGATCGCCTTCTTTGGAATGATGAAGCTCTGCTTTTGTTCCCTGAAGGGAAACTCTTCTCTCTGTCTAGGCTGTGTTCGGATCATAGTCCCATCATGTTTTGCTCTGAACCATCTCTTCCCCAGAACAAAGAAGCTCGTCCTTTTAGATTCGAAGCTGCATGGCTTACCCATGATGGCTTTGATAGTTTGTTCAAAGAGGCGTGGAAGAAATCCTCTCATTCTCTTCTTGAGGCTGTTTCGTCAGTAACAGAAAGTATGAAAGAGTGGAAAGATAGGGTCTTTGGTAACATCTTTGCGAAGAAGCGCTCTTTGCACAATCGTCTTCGGGGAATTCATAATTCTTATGGTTATGGGTCTTCAAGACAATTAGAGAAGTTGGAATCTGAACTTCTCAATCAATACCAGCTGATCCTTGCTCAAGAGGAAATCTGGTGGCTTCAGAAATCTCGTGCCAATTGGATTATGGGGAGAGGAAGACAAAATTTTTCCACAATGGTGAGAAGAAATCGGAACAAGATGAATAGGTTGTTGGTTAATGGTGAATGGTGCAGTGATGTTGCTCGGCTCCAGAATCATGTTGTTGAATTTTTTGAGACTTTCTTCAAAGGGGTTAATGTGGGTGGTCACTCATTATCAGATGGGTGCTTGATTCCTCGCTTACTATCTGATGAGGTTTCGAGGCTTGAAGCACAGGTGAACTTGGAAGAAGTCCGACATGCTCTTTTTTCCATGAATGGCTTAAAGGCTCCAGGTCCGGATGGAGTACAACCGATTTTCGACAGTGGGACACGGCCATTCTCGCCTTTGTTCAGAACGCCATGAGTTCAGGTCATATTCCTGAATCTTTGTTGAAAGCTCATATGGTTTTCATACCGAAAGTTGAGAGCCCAGAATCTCTTTTGCACTTCCCCTTGCTCGTCTAAAGTGATTTCGAAGGTTTTAGTTGCAAGGTTGCGTCCCATTCTTCAGAGGGTTGTGGGACCTTTCCAGAATAGTTTCCTTGCTGGTTCAGATAACATTCTCATTGTTCAGGAGATGGTCCACAACTTGAAAGGGAGGGGGGGCTCTATGATTCTCAAACTTTCTATTCATAAGGCCTATGACAC
>JAWHQI010001197.1:55000-104751 GCA_033032865.1 Dactylorhiza incarnata
TCGCAAAGGTACCTGGGGCGCGACCTTCTCGATCGAATCAAACATCAACTGTGACTGTGACGATAGAATCTATCTTTTCATTGAAGTGGTTGCATGTGTTAAGCATGCAAATCAAGATTCTTGATAGCCCTGACTCTCTTTGCTTTGAATCAAAAGCAAAGACCAAGATACAGCCGTTCCCATTGCACGGTCTACTGCCCCCTGGATGTTACATCGCTCAAGAATCAGTCAAAGAAAAGCAAGAGCTCAGAATCGCATCCTGTTCTATTCTATATACGAGATATGAGATCAGAAGATTTGAGAATTCTCGTAGAGAAATGAGATCAGAAGATTTTCTTTCCGAGAACGATATCTGAAGAATCGCTCATCCTGTTCGCATTCTCTTTCTCTTTCTATACGATAACGAGAAAGATGTCAAGTATACTCATAATGAACTCTTAAGATCATCATCCTATGAATCGGGTCGATACCCCTCAACTAAGGAGGAATCCCCCCTTCAAGGACCTCTCCTCGGCTCCGGTCCCGATCATTTCTTTTGCCCACGGAGCGGTAGCAGTCAAGTCTTCCAATTCTGCCTGTCGACTAGAAAAGATTCCCATCGAGTGAATGTGGTATCGGTTCTTGCCCCATTTTCGAGCCTCTCCTGGTCAATTGCTTGATCCTTTTTCACTGCTCAAGAAGCAAGTCCTTTCTTCTTCGGTAGTGCACTGATGGTGCACGATCGATAGAATTAGGTCTTCCGTTAGTTGTTGGACCTGCTTTCCGTTCTCTTATTGCTCAGTCCCCTAGTCGTCGAGTCCTTCAGTTGTTACTATCGGAGGAAGACTCTCTTTCTTACTTAAGGAATGGATTGAGAATCCGGCCCACGGGGCGGTGTGATGGAGGTTATGTGCTTTGAGGTCGGATGCCGATTCTCCTATCGTGTTAGGTGCTAAGGACTGAATGAGTTTTTCTATTACGAAAGCCGCATCAAGTCCTTCCTTTCATCGCTTCGCGCCTCACCTCACTCAATTCATTTTATCTCCCTTCTCGCTTCGCTTTCTTTGAGCGAAGTGGTGGCTCAGTCACTGGGGGATGTCCGAATGCGCTAAAGGGTGGTCGCTTTCCAAGGACCGGCGTAGCTCTGCAGCCCTTTTCTTTCTTCTCCTAGTTAGCCCTCTACCAGTTCTGTCTTAGATGCTTGCTAAGCTCTTTATGAACGAAGTGAGATATTCCTCAAATAGCTGGTCGGGCTGTCTATTGGTTCTATAGAGCTACAGTGAGTGATTAGCCCCCACTAGGATAGGAGGAGAATCAGAGCTGCTTGGCATCCCTCGTGTTCTTGAATTCGTGCTTTCATGCCTGATTGGAGCTCATTGGCTCAGCAGGAAGAGAGAACGGATGGCCGAGTTTGAACAAGCCCGAGGGAGGAAGACGATTTCATCTGTGGGAAGCCGGGAGGGATCCTCGAAGTGGTCCCAAGCGGCTTAGCTACCCGTCCTTAGTAATAGGCATGCGGATCTCCTTTTCTAAAGCGGCATTTTGCGTCACACACGGGATTCGACCTGACCTATGAGCTTAGGGTAGAAACTTTGAAACATGCCGGGTTAGAGTTTCGAAGGCCTTAGCCACGTCTCTTCCTCTTAAGCCGGAGCCTTCCACTCTTGCTGTAGCAATTGCAGTAGCTGGTGGAATTGATTTTGGTGGCCCTTCGACTTTCTCAAGTTTCCGGGTCCTTCCCTCAGAGTAATGATTGAAAAGAGAGAATCCTCCCCCAAGAGACTCCCCTGGCTATGCTGACGAGTTGACTAGCGGAGTGGACTGCCTTCTTTCTTCCCACTCGCCCTCCTGGATCCGCAAACCAATCACTCTAACGAATCGAGAAGAATATGAAAAAGGGTCTCTCTTTTGCTGATTGAAGAAGGTTCACTTGGTCAGCGATATTCTTAGCCGACCCTCATGTTTTGACTGAGGTGCACTCGATCTATTTCAAGTCATTCTCACTTCACTTGTCCGGAAGAGGGAAAGAAGCGCTCTAGCTCTTCCTTGAAGTACAGGAATGAGACGGCCCTTCTTTTAGGAAAGATCAAAGATGCTCTTCTTTCGCCAAGTCCATAAGTACCATAAGGCATATAGAAAGAGGACACACCTGATTTCATTTCATGAATTCATTTTCGCGAAGGGGGATTTTTTTTCGCCTAGGATCCAATCAGGATCAAAGCACTTTCTCCACGAAACGCGTAAATAAGAGATCGGCCTCGGGGGGTGAGCAAAGCATCTTTCTTCGAATTTGCTGTAGTGTAGTACAACCCAAAGGAGAAAGGCCATTCCATGAAGGGCGAGTCGGACCCTCAAGACCATGAAATTGAAGGTTCTAGTCCCTATGCCAACAACAAAGCCAAGCGTAGCCTTCTCTCTCTCCTTTATCGGCCTAGTCTCGAGCTCGCTTCGACCGCTTATGCTACTGACTCTTCCTCTTTTGCCCTTCAAAAATGCTTCTTTCAAAAAGGGAACTTGGGCATATAGCCTAGTTTTCGAATGCCTTCCCTCTTGTCAGATGAACCCTTCCCCGCATTGGTTGATTCAATAACTGGAAATGAGTTTTTCTTTTCCTCTGGTCGTGCTTTTCCTTCTTCAAAAGCAACTGATCGTTTGAAAACCACTTTTTAGTGAAATATATGGATGAAAGCACAGAAACTCAGGAAAATCTGAACCGCTCCGTGGGATTCTGCTTCTTCAGAGTTAGACGACGCTTCAAGCCCAAAGGGAACAACCAATTCAATAGCCCGAGGCGGTTCGATGTAATTGAGGACCTACGGAAAGCATGGGGAGAAAGATGCACAAAGAAAGAAGGGCGCCCGCCCGAGTCCTGATCCGGGGAGGTGGCGCATTGATCGCCTTTCTTTCTTTTCTCTAGCGAAGGTTGTTGACCTTGCAAAGAGAATAGATCGGACCCATGGGATTAGTTTCTATTGAGCGATTTTGATGAGCACATATCTTCTCGCTTATGACCCGGTACCCGGGCCGGGTGACCACCATTCCCCTTCACCAAGGGATGGAGTGGGATCCTACCTGGAAAGCAATCCCAACCCATCGGCTCACTGAATGTGTACTAAATCAGAGGATGAAACCAAAGAGTTTGGCCGAATATCCAAAAGTTCGGTCAATATTCACTTGGCTTCGATCCTTCGGGAAACGACAGTGTTTTTTGTGGCCGGACAACCTCTTGGTTCTTTGTTGCTCCGCACCTCTTTGCCATGGGTGTGGTGGTGCGCATCCGGTGAAATTGTTGACTTACTATGCGTAATGACATTGTTCTCACTGATGAACGGGTAGCCCACGGAGCGGTGTATGAACGCAGTCTGGGTTTCCCACGGGGCGGTGTAACTAGACCCGAACACCCTTCTGTTTGACGCCAAATTTGCTGTTTTCGTGGTTGCCTCAGTCCAATCTCAATCCGTAATTTCTTTCACACCACCCTTATGCTAATGTCAATCCATAGGCTTTCTCAAAAAGGATACCCCATCCCAATGAGAATTGGTGGTGCCGGATATCGAAGTTTGGCGAAGGCGGATCATCATTCGTCATTTTGCGCGTGTTCAAGCAATGAGCACCAAGTCTCGACTTCCCCTTGTGGGTCGAGGCTTTCCGCTTCATCCTTATCTTCAGCCATCTTCGAAAGGAGATGAAGCCCTCTGAGTTTCAACTAGTTCATGAGGACATGTTTGACACGCCAGGGATGTGTGAATAGAGTGGTCAACCCTTAGAGCTTGGGAAGGCTATGGTACTTTGGTACTACGCAACCGCATTGTCACCGGATGTGACCATCGAGTCCTTCTTTACTGCACCAGTCGTAAACCAGAAATGGAAGATTGAGCGGACTGATGAAGAATGAGTTCGTTTCGGGATTTGATTTGATATGGTGGGAGTATTGGTAACCTGAAACCTACACCCACCATATCAAGGGTGTATGGCTACTCGGTGGGTGGTCTGGTCGTGACTTCCTTGTATCTGCACTGGGTTTTTCAACCCGTGCAGGGCGTGGTGTGGTCTATCCTGGCCGCTTTGGAGAAAGCCCACCAGCACGTCAGATATCATACTTTAGGCGTCTCGGATCGCCAATGTATCTTGGGCTATACCCGCCGGGATGGTAGTGAGCTAATCTAGTGAAACTCTCTACTGTTCCCTCAGCGGTGGGCGAATACCTGGATGCCGTGTCGAGGCCACAACGGATGGGATTCTAATTACGAAATTCTTCGTTCCAGTTGCACATCAACCTTTGCTATTCCTCAAACAAATAGCACTTTCTTCAATCTGCCCCGCACCCAAGACCTTAATAGCTGTGTCCGATGAAAAGAATTCATTTCATTCTCATTCAGCGTTCTCTTTTGGATCTTTCTATTAGTCTTTTTTGATCTGTTGCTGGTATAGAAGAAGTTCTAGACTCTCCCTCTGCCCTCACTAGAATTTGTCAAAACGAGGCTGACAAACCTATTGTGACTCACGAGCTCCCTACCTTCGCCAACCCGGCAAAGCACCACCCTGTCATGGCACTCACCGACAATGGCTATGCGCCCGACTGCGTCGACACACTTGTTGATCTTCTCCCATGTAGCCAGCACCCAAACCATGTGACATAGCCTTTTCTCCGATCTGATCTGGAAAGGTGTTGGCTGGCTAGCGGGCACAAGGCAGGATGCTAGATGAGATATCTTTCTTTGAGTAAGATGTAGGTACAAGGGCAAGGCAAGCTAGCAGCTACTTGTTGAGAGTATAAGACAACTCGCTACCTACCACTAAAGAACCTTCAATTGGCTGGGCAAGCCAATAGGGGTTTTGGGCTAATCTCGTCAAGTAGATGTCCGTAGACATAAACTCAGCTCTTCACGAAGAAACGAGCGCAAAGTTGCCAGCTCTCTACTGATGTGATGGACGTCAAGTTCCTCCTCCCTTCCTTAAGGAAAGCTTGACATCCCTTGTTTTCTTCTTCACTCCCTCACATACTTTCTCTTTTGATAAGGAAAGCCAGCCTCAGTTTTCTTTGGACAAGAAAGAACCACCAGAAACGGCTTCTTCAGAATCGTCTCATTCCTACTCTATCCAATCCAACAGACCTAGCTTCATCCTGTAATCGTCTGCTTTCTTACGGTAGAGCTTGAAATGGTTGCTTTCAGCCTCCAATATCCGGCGGAATGAAAAAGAAAGAGAACCAGACATTGAAGCAAGAGGAGCTTCCCTATGAATGAGTTCGAGGGGTGCCATCTATCCGTTTTGTGGAACGGCAACTCTGAGTGCTTTCCAAGTTGACATGATGAACATCAAGAGCTTTTTACAAAGTCATCAACAAAATAGGGAGACGAGAGTTCTTTCCTAAACGGTTAACTAAATCAAAACTAGGATGACCCATGTCATCACTACTGACCAACCAGATCGTCCTCCAGTACATAGAGGCCCCTTTGCAAAGTCCCTCTAGCGAGAACCTGATCCTCTAACAAAGTTCGGAGGGATGCGGTAGTCTTCTTCTGTGGACGATGCATGGAACTTCGATCTAAGTCGAGCATGGTGATGGATTTCCTGTCCAGCGCATCAATCGAGTCTCCTGTCGGAACTGGAAGATGGGAAAAGAAGACCCAAACCTTCAGTTACGAGACTAGAATATTGCTTAGCAACTTGTTCGTCAGCTAGAAATCATCACCCATACCTGGGAAAACATCAGGATAGACTTGTTCAGCCGCATACCATATCACTTTGTGATGGCAAAGAGTGGCCATGACGTCTTCGAGAGGTTGTCCAGCTACAAAGCAGACTGGCTTCGTCCGACGGGAACACATTGAATGCTAGGCGACCCCAAACATCGATTGCATACATAGATAGAACGCGATCTGTGGCAGCCGATAGATCATGATCATAACTGAAGCACTTTTGTTCACCCTTCAGTCTATGCAATGGAGCTGTCTGGCCGTCCAAGAATGTTGACATAGACTAATGAAACGGAGCAAGGAGACGCTTTTTGATAGAGAATCACACGCTGCTTACCCATGCCCAAACTCAGCTTTTGATAACCAGGGCCCAGCTCCAATATGTACCGGGTCAGGTAACATCGGACCAATAGACTTTTCAGCATATGAAAAGCAGAGTCTTATGGGGATTCTCATAGGCAAACCGGGCCAGAGACAAAGTGAGGAGAAAGATCCTAGCATGTTCTCTAGATTCTCATCTATCTCATACGGAGAATATAGAACTATACTGAGAATGAGAATTCGACGCTCTCCCTTCCTTTCAAGACACTTCCTTGGTTACCCTGGCTAAACGACCACTCTCCCGTCCTTCTTGACACCAATGGACTCCGCTCGTTTTGAACTGATGTGGCTTCAACACAGACTTGATAGACGTATCGATACATGGTTGCATCTTTTAGCTCGTCACCTTCCTCCGCTCGCAATTTCCCCTCCATTGGTGTGGTTCGTCATCCCGAACTTGTCCAACAAGTCCGTGACGTACTTCTCGTTTCAAATACCACACAAGAATATGCCATGGTCGCATCTTGACACTTCCAGCCGGAAGTGTTTCAGCTCCCCAAGCTGCTTCATCTCGAATCTGACCCTCTAGTCCGTCACTCCTATCGTCCCCCGTCAGAATCATGTCGTCCACATAAACGACAATGATTTAGATCTTGCTGCCTCTCCTCTTCACGAACAAACGTCAGTCTGAAGATCATCACCAAATAGCAAAATTCTGCGATCGCACTACCCTCGGCGCTTGTTTGAGGCCAACCAATGCCTTCTTCAGCGTATCCTGGTTTTCCCCAAGCTCCATGAATCTTTCTCTATACAGTTCACCCCCAGGGGTTGAAAGGCGTTCTTCACGTCCATCTAGCTTCCCCACCACTATGCCTTCCTTCCTGCTTGCATCGGCTAGAACCTACTGGCTACGCTTGGCGAGATCTCAGCTATCGGGCAAAGAAGATCTCCAACTATGAAAACGGATTGGAGGTGACCACAGGTTGCTTAGGAGGGTCTATTTCAATGACACCATCATTTCAGAACTTTTGGATCTTTTCTTGTTGAACCCAACAATCGTCTATCGGATGACTATTAACCCGATGGAATTGCTAATTCCATTGGGCTTTGGGATCTCCTACTCGTCCCACCTCATCTGGTTTCCCACGGGGCGGTTCGGGAAGCTCGATCAACCCTTGCTCTAGTCAACCTTTCGAGCCAAGCCCCTTCATTCTTCTTAGTCAGATAATTGACAAAGCACTTTTCTCGCTTGTTGCTTTACTTTCGTTTTCAATAAGGGGCGCGTTAGCGCTTTACTCAGAGAATTTTCATCTGGATCCAGAACGAATAGGAGATCTATCAGTACGCCATCCGCTCCATATCTTTCTTTAGGAACTCGTCCATCCATGGGACACCTTTCGTAGTGAGTCCTCTCTTGACGAGCGAGTTTAGTTGACGAAACAAAAACCCAGGGATTTTCGTCAAAGAAAAGAGAGTCGAGTGACAAGGGACTTGAGTGACTCGCCCTAATCAAGAAGCGGGAGCCCTTGCGCCTACCTCGAAGATGGATTATCCCTGCCCCGGGAGCCCTTGCGCCTACCTCGAAGAAGCTCGATCGGCTACTATAGACGAGCAAGGTACGAAGTCGCTCGACAAGCAGACGAGTGGTAGGAGCCGACAAAGAGTAGTGCCGGTTCAGTGAAGTCAAGTTTTGACGTCTATAGGGGCTCCCTGACGATTCCGAACCTTCATTGATGGTGTTTCCTCTTTCTTTTTCTTTGCTTTGTTATGCCAACCTAAAAAGAGGTAGGGATACGGAGCTTTACTTGAAAAACAAACACCCCCTATCACACTCTTCCTCAAACAAATAGCTACAGATAGGGCACTTTTTGCCTTCGTTAAGTCGCCTCCCGAGCGATTGAGGGTGGATTTCGGGTTCGATAGTGTAGAGAAGGCCAGGGACCGTACTTTCGTAAAAGCACCATTGGGCGGCGGTTCCTCCCCGATATCCCAAAAAAGAGATCTCGCCATCAGCTCGACTAAGAGTTCCAAATTGATTCAACAACACTTGACTGAAGACGAAGGAACCAAGTGCCGAAAATCTCAACAAAGAAAGAAAAGCAGAACTCTTTGCTCTTGTTGTCCTCTTACTCTTTTTTTTTAGCCTGCCCTGTAGGGGTATCGGGTGTCTACGGCAGATCTGATCAGTCTCGTGATGAAGAAAATTGCCGATCTTCCACTCAGAAAGGTATCGTCACGACAACTCAAGTTGCCCGGGAAACTACTCGGGGCTCCCCATGGGGGAGGGGATCTTTTTTCTTCATTCATTATGAACTTGAAAGTGGTTGGCTGATTAGTGAGGTCTGAAAAAATACAAGAAATGATCAGCCATTCCATTTGTGCTTTCAGTAAGTAGGCGACGGAATCGGATACCAATTGGTTTGGATGCGTTTGAAAGCCTCGAGATGACTTGCAGCAAAAATCTTTCTAGGTTTGTCTTGTGTCTCCGTAACAAATGTTTCTTGATGGGCGAAGGCGTGGTGGAAATCCACTGCCTCGATCCACTTGGCCCCCTAAACCCTACCCCCGCACAGGTTTCAGTCTCTATCTACGATCAGATCCTTTCTGAACCCTGACCGAAAAGCTTTTTCCTAGACTAGAGTCTAAAGCGGGAATTTCTATTGTTGTGCTTTGGGAATTAGGGGAAGCAAAGCTTTAAGAAGGAGTTGCTTTCTGGAAAAGCTTCAAACAAAGAGGTTGGGCTTTCATTGATTTGACTTCACTTTACTGAAGATTCAAGATAGGGGCCGGGCGGGCAGTGAAGGCTCGTTTAGTAGACAGCAAGCGGAGGAAGCTCAGAGAAAGCCCCTTGAAATCTACGCACCCCTCAACCTTTGAGAAGCCCATTTTACTATAGGCTAACGCGCCTTTACAATCTCACTTTCTCAAAGCTTCTTATTAGAGAAAGGGGCGCGCTTCTTACTTTAGTTGCAGGGGCGCTCACGCGACCTTCCTTCAGTCCACCCTATCTCTTTATTCACATCTCTTTTTTCAAATGGATTTTGAAGTGTTCATAGATCTTGAAAGCAGATCAAGCAAATCCTATCTATCTTTCGATAGAAAGAGATAGATCTCTATCTCCATATCTCAATATGGAAGCACCAACACTTCAAGGGCGTAACCAACGGAAGGTTCTCACCCTGTCCCCGACATTGTTCTCCGACGATGTCCCCTGGGTTTTCTTTCTTCAATCGTCTCGTTCCGATCAGGACAAGTGGGTTGGTTCTCCTATCTACGCAATTCTCTGTCTTCGTTTGTGAGGCGAAAGGAGAAGAACGGCTGTGAAACGGCGATTCCCCCCTTTCCTTTCAGGGCCCCACCATTCCGGCCTCTTTCTTTATTGATAGCCGATGCTGAAGGTAGCTTGTTGCTTACCAAGCCACCCACTTGAGAAGCTAGTCGCCGCGACGAGGAATGCTTTCTTGCCGGAGGACTACCGCTGGAAAGCGTTGTCACTGCGACTTGGTGCCTAGTGTGCTCTTGGAGGAGCAAGGAGAGAGAGTCAACCTGAATGTCAGTGAGAATAGGAAAGGAAGAGAAAGAATCACATCTGCTTGGCTGGCCGACACCAGCAGGGTCACTTGGGAGCATCTTCTTGTGTTTTTCATAATTGGCTTTTCAGGGTGTGAAGAGAAAGCTTTCTTTTTTTTGGGATCCACAAGGATAGCCGATAAGGGACTGAGAGGTTTTTTTTTTCTCTTCTCAATATCTCCAATCGGGGAGGTCTTGAATTCTTCTTATTCAGGACAGATCTACGCTTTTCTCGCCCGAACAACCGAAGAAATGTCGAATATGAAGTCTAGGCTCGCGAATCTGCCGCTCACCTCTCACCTGGCTAAAGTACCCGGTAATTCGAAGGAATTTGGCATCCAGGTTTCTTTCTGCTTGAAGACCGGCTATGAGTACTTTCTCTTCGGCCGTGCTGTTGGAAACCTGGAAGCAAGCTTTACTTTAGGATGAGAATCCTTCGGGAGAGACGAGAACAAACCTAGTTTTTCTCCTTCTCTTCTCCTGCTTATGCTGCTGATCCAGCTTCTCCGTCTTTTTCTTTCTTTCCGAACCAAGGAATTAACCTACGGAACATCTCCTGTGAATGTTGGAGAGTCTTAGGAAGAAACTCAACAACTCGAAATACTCATAGCTAACAACTCAAGCAATCCTCGTTTCTCAATCGGCTAATCTACTTAGCAACTCGAACCTCGAACAGGGATATTCTCTTAAGTGAAGGGATTCACCCTTCGACTCGTGCTTCTTAACCAATTCGCACTCTTTCTTTTCATGTGCAGCCTTTATCTTATTCTACGAGAAACCAGCTGGTATTCAATTGACCTAGTCTAGCCTCCCCTATCGGCCCTATCGGATAAGGGTTCACGGAGGGTCAAACCTTTCATCCTGTCCGTCATTCATTGGTCATGCTGGTCCGCGGCCTCTCAGCCTAATGCTTGACTTGTTGCCCTTCAATCATCGACTAATCCTTGTCAGTCAGTAGTGTCTGGAGTGAATGGGACTGAAGTTGTAGGACTCTTCCCCCTTCTTGCGGTTCAGGCGCATTTTTTCCTTGACTAGGCGACTTAGAAAGAGTCCTCTCCCTCCCTACTACCTATAGCGAGCTATTAATGAATTCCTCTCCCGCCGGCGCAGGAGGATTTCTTCTTGTAAGCGCCTTCGCGTAGCTATTTGTTTGAGGAATAGCGATGTATTCCGTCTTTTCTTGAGAATCGGACTGTGATCCGTAATGTGTTCTAGGCAGAACCACAACACGAGCTTCAGGGAATTTGAGAGTCGGCATTCGAAACAGGGTTGGTGTGACCAGCCTCTCTCGTTTGATGTTGAAGGACCATGGACCAAAGTCAATTTAGAGCCGTCCTTGGAATCCTTGAATCCAGAGCGAGGATTACGGCAAGGTCTCTTCAAGAGCAGAGCCATATCTCTTTCCCTGGCGAGGCTCATGGCCTTTCCAATGGATCTTGAGAAGGTCTTATGACAGGATTATGCTTGGTGTAATACGATTGAGCCCCAATGAGCGGATTTCTTTCACTTCTTCTCGGCTGGAATCCTAAATGATGCGAAATTTCTCATTCATTTTTGAAAATATAGCAGAATCTGCTAGCTTTCAATAAAAGATGGCTGAAACTCTCTGTCGTACCTCTTTCCCGGTTCGGATCTAGAATGGTTTTTTTGAACATGTCTGCCCTGATATATAGGAACCTCGGCTTGCTTGCTACAGCAAAGGAAATTGTTCGAAGGAACTAGCCTATCCCGTGAAGAAAGACTGACGCTGGACTAGCAGCCTCACCTACGTGATTCAATTCCCCGGCATTACAAGTCTTGGCAAACCAACTCATGATGAATCTCTTGCTATCAGTCTCACCCTTTGAAACCATCAAAAAAGAACACAGCACATACTGAGCTTCACTCGAGTCTTCTTCAATGGTTCACTTCGCAGGTAAAGTTCTCTTTTCTTCCTATTCTACTAGCACTTGGATTACACCGGTGCTACATTCCCAAATCTTGAGACAATCCCCATGCACGCATTCCTTCCGAACTTGCTTTCAGGCATTCCGGACCTTTCTTATTCTATCCTTGCAAGAAGAGCGCTATTCCCCTCCCTTTCCGGACATCCGATAGTCAAACATGGGCTGATGAGTCCAACAAGTTGGAGTACACCTCTCTTCAGTTAGAAGGAGTGACCCGCCATGATAGATTACCTGCTCACTATACCTGCCCAAGATCGAGGTCGACATCTACTGCAAGCGCCTTGAACAATCCTTCCGAGCCGAGAAGTAGACTAGCTATAGCCTTGTGCACTCGTTCAATCAGTCAGAATTTCTCTCTTGGAAGACCCCATGAAAGGAGTAGGAAGGAGTAGCTTCCCTGAGATTGAATCGGTCAATCACCGCCCCGTGGGAGAGCATTGAGAGGTCTACGAACTATCCATGCCTATTCCCAATATCTGCGCAGGTAGACGATCAAGCGATCAGATATTGAAGCATGGATTCTGCTCCATCCAGGGAAGGATTCCAGAACAGGCTCCCACTAGCAGAGGGGGGGCAAATGAAGGCAGAATCTCTCTGACTTCATTCACAGGATATAGCCTGAAGAGAGAGTGACTGTCCGGATTCCGCCGGAAAACTAGACCCGATGTCGGAGTAGGATTCCTATCTACCAGTAGATAACCTATCACTGCTAATTCCATCTTTTCAAAGACAAAGAATATGACAAGCCAGAAAGAAAGCAAAGGTTGTTGCTGTGAGAAAGAAGATCACTGTGAAACTGAGCCAGTACCAACCACATCTAGCTGACAAGCCAATTCAAGCCCGCCCCCGGACAATCAAGTTTGGTAGAATCCGCATTTTTTTCTTTGACTTGTTGGAAGTACCGAGGGACGATTCACCAATAGCAGCATTCTTTTCTATGTAATAATAGTGAGAAGGTTTCTAATGGCTATCAGATAGCAATGAGTGGACTGGCGCAAGCAATTCTTTCTTTTACAGGCATTGCTGGTCTTAGGTCTGGTTGGGTAAAAAAGAAAGCAGGGGCATAGCTTCTATTGCTGGCTTGTCTGCCCCTGTCTCACAGAGAATTTCGTAATTTTACCCCTATGTTGGTTTGGAATTGCAAGAAGAAATCTTGCTAAGAAGAAGGAAGGCAAAAAGACATTCCTTTTAGGAGATCTTCCTAGCGCATAGAAGGCAAACGTGGGTAGGCCACAAGTCCCGACTTCTCTCGTCTTAGTGTAGTGGAAAGAAAATACCCGAGTGAAGGAAACCCAATAGGTTGAGGGGGGGCAACTCAATTTCCTGGAAGGAAGACCAGTACAGCGTACTTTCCATAAGAGCAAGGCGATCTTGAAAGGAAGAATCGCAGTCCACTACGCGTAACTAGATGGGAATAGCTCATGCCCAGCTCGAGGGAATTTCCTCTTTGATAACATGGATCCGTTTAATAAGAAGAAGCAAGCGGCTATTCTATTGGACTGATTTCTTTGCTTGTTCGGATTCGATTCTTGTCAACCAGCTTTCTAAAGGGTAATGGAGCTCTTTTAGCTAGTCTTTCCTTGGCACGAAGGTCACTGGTTGGGAACGAAGGGAGGCTCGCTCTTAAGTCGGCTATCAGATATCAGATAAAGGATTTGCAAGAGGAACGAAAGGGAACCGGAGGGAGCCACCTAATAGACGAAGAAAGAGGAGGTGAAGTGTACTTGCTAATGGCCGAACCGGTGACCTCACCGCCCCGTGGGAATCCCCGACCATCGAAGAGACCAGATCAACATCCGGATGTTTTTGGTGCCAGGTCTGACCCCCAAGAGTGGTCTTGCTTTGATCCCACCAGTGGAGATGGAAAAATGGAACCGATGGAAGCATATGGGGCAATCCCAGGGGTCTCACGCGCGTCTAGCTTCATTTGAAATGTACTGCAATCCGTTCAAGTACTTTTTAGCTCATTGAAAAAAAGAGGGAAGTTGACGAATGAATGAAAATAGGCACCTGTAGGTGCTATTTGAATATATGCCCTCGAGATTTCAGTCCTACTGCAGTCAACGCTATCTCACATCTTTTCCGGGCGATGAGACCCTCTTCCCAAGAAGACTCCCCAGGCAGTGAGAATCTCCATTTCAAGCTCCGAGGGACAGAGAGAACTCTAGTACTTTGATCTCTTCCTCTTTCAAGGTCCTATGGACAGTGAAAGACACAGAGAAAGACTTGATTTTGTCGATCTTCTCCGGAGGATATCTAGTCCCTCAATCGCCGGGCGGGCTCAGAGGAAGGATTTGTTACTTTAGACTGAGCAGTCAATCCGGTCCAGTCTCTTGGCATTGAAACACGGTCCCTTGCAAAGAGAAAACAACCCTGGGAATGAGCAAAGCGAATAATCCCAGTAGTTTTTTACACCTGCAATTAGCGAAGAGTGAAAGAAATAAGAGACTCGAAGGACCATGGTGCTCGATATCCTTCACATTTCTTTAGGGAGGGAAGGGAAGGAAGGAGTGAGGGAGGACCGAACGAAGGAACGGAGATCCATGCCGAAATCCACTCTCAAACCTTGCCGACCCTGCGGTATGGTCTGTATGCGACCCTTGGTCTTGGGAGTCTTGAGAGAAGTTGTTGACAAGGGAAACTACATGGGAAGGAAATCTCGGTTTGGTAGATTTGGTAGGTCTAGTTTTTCCTTATGTTTCTACTCTTTCTATCCTTGTGCTGGAGTGATGAAAGAAAGCCGTATGTATATGGTGTCCTCATACAAGAGCTCACTTCCCAAAGTAGAGTTTCACCTCTCTCTGAGATCCCGAAGGTTGTGTAGCTTGGTTCAAGGACTTGAAAACCGGTATACCTGCTCCCTATCTTTGGCTTTTTTTTGGTCGGTGCCCTCTTTTCCTCTGTCGCTCGCTCCCCACACTTGTACCCTGAGGTTGTCCGTAGGACTTGGACCCTATGGTCGCAAAGGACCCGATCCAAGAGCTAAAAGAGAAAGGTCAACGACCTTGACAAAGAAATCCAAGAGCCGAAACTGAACAAATTCTTCATCCCCCATTCATGAAAGAATAGAAGCTTGTCTTGGAGTGCGCTGGTTCAATGACTAGAGGAGCAGAGCAGCAAGAGCATTCATTCTCAATAGAGTGTTGCGTTGCCGGAGTCTCTTTAAGCAACTTGTTTCTGCTAGTGCATAATGGGGAGCAGTGGTCACAAGAGCTTGCCTGTAGGCCCACAGAAAGTGGCTAAGGTCTATGAGCATATCTTCTTGTTGTTGGGAGTTGATAGTAGTTATCCAAAATCCTGAGTTTCGACAAGAGGCGAGCGATAGCGAAGTTGCCAAGAGGTTTCAGGTCCGGGGATTTAGGGGAATTTCTCAATTAGCATCGAGCCTGGAGTGAATTTTAGGTCACGGCAGACCTCTCAAGCCCTACCTCCGTGGAGAGATGCGACCGCGAGAGCTTTCATTATTCCTATTCCAGGAGAAGGGATGAACTGGTCCGTCTTAAGGGCTGGCTTAGGTCATGGCTAGAGTACTGTCCTTGGTACTATATGACCGCCTTAGCGCCCACGGTAGGCATCGAGGAATTCTTTGAGGCACCAGTCGTGAACCGAAGCTGGAGGACCGATCGGACTGCTCCTAAGCCGGTAGGTCTCGTTCAAAAGCCACTTTGGTCTCATGTGCTTTGAAATTGACATGCTTTCTCAATTCAAAGAGGTGTGAATAGGATCGAAAAAGCCCCATACCATCTTGAAAAAAAGGGTCATCGTTCCCGGCTATAGAGCAGAACAGTCTACCTGAAACCATCGCTCCAGCGTGAGATCGTTGCTGTGGTACCAACTCGTCCTTGCTCCGACTATACTAAAGACATGAAAATGCTTTCGCTTTCATAAAAGAATGAAGACTTGGTTCTCCTATTTCAAGGAGGACGAAAGAGAGTCAAAGGCAGAATCCTATCACTCTCGATTTCTATTGTCTAACTTGCTTTTGAAAAAGAAGTACAGTGGGTGGATCAAGGCGCGTAGCGAAGAGGAGAACAGAAGGATTCAGTAACTAGAGTGAAGCATCCAAGAAGAATTTCAAAAAATTGCTTTTGATAATCTCAATCTTCGCTACCGCTCGCCTTATTCGCTCTACTCTAAAGTCTCTCTTCAGCTTACCCGGCATATGTCTGACTTTGCTAGGTTCAATAATAGCTTCAAGGTGATAATCTAGCATCTCGAATTCATAAAGCAGCCAGGCTCTGAGATCCACTAGCTTTTAGCTTTTTCTCGTCTGGATTCAGTTTAGAGTCCTTAGGATTTGTCATTGGTGAATACGCAGTCTAGGGTTTTGGTTCTATCTCGTAAGGTATTGGACTAAAGTTGCTTAAAGAACTCCACTGCAGGACAGGATCATAGAGAATAAGGGGGCTCGTCCATCCAAGAAATCCGGTTGAAATGAATCCCATAAACCAGAGAGATAGATAGAGAGAGCGGATAGAAGAACTGGCCTACCTCTCCTAACTGTGTTCTCGCTGGTTGAACTGGCTAAGCCGCCCCCGCCCGCTATAGTTGCAACATGAGCTCGCGGATCGAGTTCCTTGTGTTAATGGATCTCCTCCAATCTTCCCAGGCTTGAGTCTAGAAGATGAATTCAATATCCGATCACACACGAGGATAGAAAGAAGATCAGTTACAGTCCTGGTCCTGGGCAGGCGGGTGGTGGTTTTTTTAGAACCCAAAGTCTTCCTTTAAGAAGCAACAAAGCTTGTGTTTCGGAGCTATAAAGCGAGTGCCCCGTTCGCTAGCTTCGTTTCCTTTTCTTTTGTAGGGCCACTAGCTCGAACCAGAGGTTCTTGCTTCTCATTCTCGTCCTGCTTTCTTTTTCAGTTCTGAAACGAATGAGCTGTTCATATAGCATTTTTGCTGATTTCACTCTTGATCTTCTAGTTCACCTTAAAGCATTTCCAGTAAACTAAGGAAAGACTCTGGCTAAGGACCCTACGGGTCCCCTAAGAAGAAAGGTGCGGGGGGTCTCTTGCCAGCTATGCGCAATAGGGCCAATGTGCTACTGATTCAATAGCCTTTTTGCTCTTTCGCTTACTCATGTGTTGAAAATCGGATCTCAGATATTCAAAAAGAGATCCTAGGAGCTAATCAAGTGCTTCTTTTCAGGCTGCGAAACTGGCTGGAGAACGGATGCAAAACCATGCTTCTACTTTTTTGAGACGCAAAGGTATGAAAGAATGATTATGAACATAGTGTACCGCTACGCGGGTGAAGAAATGAGAAAAAACCTTGACACTGAAACTTCTGAGATGAAAGCGGAGTGCTTGGGCTTATCGTCCTCGCTCGATGGCAGAGTGAACCCTCCCTCTAGTCTTTGCCTACTCAATTTGTAATCCTGACATGAGCATCAAGACGGACACCTGCTTCTATAGTACGGGTAGGCTGACAGCAGTCGGTGTCAGATCAAGATCCATACCACAGTTTCACCCTCAGACTTTTCTGTACGACATTGCCTCTTTCTTTCTATTTGACCTTGTTTTTTTTTCATTGTTGGATTCTGGACCGATTGTGAGATTGGAAAGTCTTAGGAAAAAAGCGTTCGGGCAACTTCCATGATGAGCGGTGTAAAATGAGCTTAGTTACGCTTAGTTCCCGACCTAGCTAGGGTTCAATCGGGAAGGGCTGTCCAACCAGAAAGTAGGACGAGTTAGCGGTCAGATCTCTCTTTTCATTAGTCAAATTTTGATCATGATCGGGCTTTCGCCCATTTTGACACATTGCTCCTTGGGAAGCTTCAGTCGTGGCCAAGAGAGCTCTTCATCCGAGACAGAAATCTTCGGTCAGTTGAGTCTTGCAATGAATTCCTCCAGCGCCACACACTGAATTTCATCACCGAAGGAAAGAGAGTGCTAACCCGACCCTACTATCATATATCAACATTTCCGCTGCTAATGCTCAGAGGATAAGGGGGCAAAAGAGAGCAGAACTTCTTTCTATTTTCTATGATAGGACTGCAGCCATTTCCTTATTCCCATTTCAAGACCCTTGCTCTATCGAACCAGCCCCTTCGGGCTCTCAAGTCAGCTTTTGTTCGCTCCGCACGAACGATCAAAGATGTGAGTGACGTCGATCACACCAGGAGGGTACAAGGTGAGCCTATGAGCTGCGGGACAAGATGCGAAACTTTCGTGAGGAAGAGGAGCCCTAGTTCTTCAGGCTGGATCCTCTTTGTGAACACCAACTCAAGCGATTCACTTCTCACTCGAGTTTCGTTTGGCCTGGAAAGAGATTATGGCAATATCAGGCATAGATATCTTTCTTTGAGTAAGATAATCGACCATTCGCGATCGAGCACAACCTAAGTTGTACGCCTACATAACCTACCTCCCAGACCAAGCAAGGGAAGAAGAGATCTATGTAGTTCTCGACCCCTTTTGTGAAACCAGTTCCTGTACTGTTTTTGAATGAATTCCAGTCAAGTCCGTAACGTAATCTGGTGGATGCGCCTCCCCACTCCCATCCTCCCTTATCACGGAAGCAACCGAGAACTCACCATGCTATTCCTCAAACAAATAGCTACCTGCCTTTCTTTACGTGAACTTCGCTATCGCTCGCCTGCTCTTTTCACTGTCTGACTTTTGCCCCTCTCTCGCGAAATCCAAACCTTCAAGCCCAGGGAGCAGTTTCCTCCCCAGAAAAAGGAAAAAGAAGCGAAAAAAAGAGCAGAAAAACCTTCTCGATCGGAATACAAAGAAGATCAGAAAGGCCATCATTAAGGCAAACAAGGCAATAGCTTCGGTTAGAGCAAATCCCATCATAACCAAAGAATTGTTGAGATTTCGCGCCACGGAATGGATCAACGAACTGAAGACATTTCAATACCGACAGCAGCTCCCGCCAAAGCAATTGTAGCAGCTCCCGCACCGATTGATTTAGAGGTAGAGGTCAAGGGTCGCCTAACGGCTCATCGACCTCTCGGCTCGTAAACTCACCGAGGGTAGGCGCAAGGGCTTTGAGGCCTTCGGGGAGGTAGAGGTCAAGGGTCTAACATCTCTCTTTTCTTCTTCTCGTCACGCTTTTCACATTCCTTATTTTCTCTTCTTTTTCTTTCTTCCTTGTCGATTCTTCCCTTCGTTCCTACTATTATTTCGACCCTCTTCTCTTATGAGATTTCGAGTTTCGAATTGGAAAAGCTTACAACCAGAAGGGATTCTAGAATCACATTCTTTTCTCACAAGATGCTCCTACAACTACCCACGGAGCGGTAAGAACGAAGAGACATTCGAGTCAGCAATTGCTTGCTTCAGAGGAAGAAGCGGTGAGCTTATAGAAAGAGATGCGAAACTTGTCGATTCTTCCTTTCCCAACAAGCAGGAGTGCTCCCCTTGCCTTTTGAACCAGACCCGAGCCGAGCCGGAATGGCAATCTCGTTTCGGCCTTTCCTTCTCTCTCCCTCATAAGCAAACAACTTTTCACTCGTGGCACACTTTCTATATCTACGATTCAATGCGCTTCTCTTTCTACGAAGAACCTGCTTTCCTTCATCTGCTCCCAACACTTTCGAAAGACGCGCGAAAGCCCTTGCTTCTTCCCTGAAGAAGAAACTCCTTGAGCAAGGTTAGCGAAAGCCGTTGCTTCTTCCTTTCTCTTATCTACATACGCTATTGATTGAGTAGCCGAAAGAGTAGAGAATCAAGAATTTCGCGAGAAAAGCCAATGGAAAAAGAGCTCAGAATCAGAAGGCAAGGGAGGCCAGCAGCTCCTACTCTTCCTTCCGCCTTACACCTCCTATGAAACGAACCTGAGAGGGCCATGTACCAAAGGTTGTTTACTAAGCTTCAGAGTTGTGCTTGCCATGTCGACTCATTCATGCAGTCGACCTATCATTTCTGAGGGCCAGTCTTCCTACCTTGGAACCCACGGGGCGGTGCTACCACTGAGCGGACTTTCCTAGAAGAAGATATATTTGTCCGTATCGGATTGGTCTTCACCGAGTCCTAGAATTTTCTGTACGTCCTGAAAAACGTAGCGGCTAGGAAGCCTTAGCTACCGGGGTTGCTTGAGCATCTTTCTATTACCAGGTTCATTAGGCAGGCATTTCCTTGAAAAAAGCGAAGCAGCCGGGAACGGAAGCGATCGAGAGACCAAAGATTCTGTAGTGGTCAAGCCTATCCCCTAGTCCTTCCTTACCGGTCTAAGCGAATTCGTTTTTGGACTAGGTCGCTGGTCTTGTTAAGTCCCATTTTTCATGGATCTCCCCAATGCGAGGTGGGTCTGTCGGGCATGACGTGCTTTTTCCTCTCCCGGGGCAGGGATAATCATCTTCAAACCTCTCCCTATTTTTCAATAATAGATAGCAGCTAATCTAGTTGCGGCGGAGGTGAGGACGGACAAAGCGGGGGCGAAGCCAAAAAGAGTCATCCCCTAAGGGCTGTTCGCCTATCGGATCACGACCCATACGGGTCGCCTTCGTCGCTCGATTTCTTTCTCTTTGTGAACTCAAACTTCAGTTATTCCTTTCCCTTCGCCTAACGGCTCACGGGTCAAGGGCCGGGACTGAAGAAAAGAGAGGTTCTAGATTCTAGATATAGACGAACTGAGATTCGTTCTTACAGTAGACGGTGACCGGCTTCGCGAGACCATCCGGTCTACACATGGCTAAGCACTTTGGGCGCTACCTTCTCGATCGAATCAACTCTATGCTATGCCGCAGAACCAGAACCTCTCTTTTCATTCGCATGTGTTAAGCATGAACCTTTTGATAGATTCTTTGCTAGTGTTTGCCCTGACTTTTCCTTCAGCAAAGACCTCAGCCGTTCCCCGTGGGTCTACTGCCGGATGGATTCGCTCAAAAGAAGGAGTCAAAGCAAATCAAGAGCATCTTCTTCTTTCTTCTGAGAGCTCTCACATCCTTCGCCTCGTCACCTCGGCTCATCCCCTGGTGGGGCCTGTTCGCATTCGTTTCAGAATCATTCTATTCTATATACGAGATATGAGATCATAAGATTTGGCTCTTCTCTTTTCATTCTCGTAGAGAAATGAGATCCTAAGATTTTCTCATCTTTCTTTGAACTTCACTTGAGCATCCACAAAAGGATCACCCTAAGATGATCATCTCATGGCTATTGAGAACGAATCAGATGGTTCTCTTTCTCAATCTTTCTGACTTGCTCCTACGGAACCAAGGTCGAAAGGATTGATTCAGTCATTCACAACCACTGATGAAGGATTCCTCGAAAAGTGAAGGATTAGGAATCCTTTTTAGAAATCGAATGGATTTGGTCTTCTACATACGCGAGGAAGTCAAAAAAGAACCTCTTCTTTCTTTTCTCACTTAGGAGCCGTGCGAGGTGAAAGTCTCATGCACGGTTTTGAATGAGAGAAAGAAGTGAGGAATCCTCTTTTCGACTCTGACTCTCCCACTCCAGTCGTTGCTTTTCTTTCTGTTACTTCGAAAGTAGCTGCTTCAGCTTCAGCCACGCGAATTCTCGATATTCCTTTTTCTTTCTCATCAACCGAATGGCATCTTCTTTTGGAAATCCTAGCTATTCTTAGCATGATATTGGGGAATCTCCTTGCTAGCATTTCCAAGTTTCAGTTAGACCGGGTATGAGGCAAAGCCAAAGCCAGAAGTGCTTTATCCGGGCTGGTGAAACCTGTTTTCCCGAAAGAAGCACCAATAGCATAATGCAATCGCTAGAATGCTTGGAGCATAGATAGAAAATGGGTATAAGTCAAATGCACACATCTACCAGGCTCTCCATATCCGGTGATCCCTACCTCTCTATCCACAACCGACCTATCCCCAAGCCGGGTAGGCTGATCGATCGAATTCATTCATGGTTGCGAGTCTCTCACTTCGAACATGGGCGAATGCTTCTCTTTCTGATCCATCCTTCCCATTCGCCGAATGATCTGTATAATCGGCATTCGTATACTTCATATACCCCCAACGGACTAGGCGTTGGTTACCCGCGGGCTATTAGTCTCAGTTGCATGATTAGATAACCTATTTCAGCAAACCTCTTTCTAGCGGGAAACTCGCCCGACGAACTTTACATTTCGCGGTATTCTCTTCGAATATAGGTAAACGACTCTCCTCTCCGGACCCACCCTGAAAAACCCGTAGCAAAAGCCGATCGGGATCTAAGTGTTTCAAATTCTCCTGAATGAGCAGAGTACCATTGAGAGAAAAGATGTCAAGCGGGGAATGAGAAAGAGAGATGTGAATGATGAAGGAGGAGCTTGGATTCACTTACCGAAGTTGAGTGGCTCCATGTCACAGCTATATAGCTTAACTCCACACTTATTACTTATTCAATCGGAACTTCTCTCCTTACACCGGAGAGAGAGATTGATCCACCCACTGCGCACCTCTACTTGACTTGCGCGCTTCGGTAATGCAGATTGCAGTGACATTTTCTTTCACCATGTCCGAAAATAGATCAAACCCGGGAATCGAATCCGCTCCTGGCAGTGGAAACCCTTGGAAAAGAGATTCATGCCATTAGCCTATGGTTTGTCCCCGGGAAGAGATTCTTCATCCAATAGCTCACTGGAATTCCCTTTTGCAGTGAAGGCTTACCTCAAGCAAGGGTAGCACCGATTACTGAGATTACCTGACTTTTTCGGGATTTCTCTCAGAATTTCCCGGCCCCACGTAGCGGTAAGGGTTGATTCGGGACAGGGGCTGGCCTATGCTTCACTCTCTCGGGAAAGGGGCAGTGGGGTGAATTGAATTGAGAGCTGTGAAGTTATGGCAGTTGAGTGAAAAGCAGTGAAAATCTTCTTTACAAGGCCAGATAAAACAGTGAAGTCATTGAAGTCAGAGCAGTTAGGCAGTGCAGTGAAAGCCAGAGAAATTCCCCCCTTTTTTCCCTCGGCATCGGCATTGAATTTCAACTCTTGTTACCTCGAAAAAAAGAATTGAGAATTGAGTGATACTTGAGCCCATCCTTAGATCACTATTTTTTTTCACAGTTCCACGGTGAGAAGTTTCTAATATGGCAATCTAGCCATAGACGAGAAGATGGTGACGAGATCATTGGTTCTACTCAGCCTAAGGCATTCTTCCACTTCGTCAGATACCCCAATCAGCCATACGTTGTGGAGTAGAGGCGAGTTCGGGCAGGTTGTGCCCTTTCCTCTTCCCACCCTTTGGGCAGAAAAGGGCGAACGGCGTTATAGAGCTCATTCGTTGGAGCTGAGCTGCTTTTTGCTCGGATTCGAGTATGCGGATCGGACAGTCAAGCTGTTCTTGTCCTGTCTCTTCTTTCTTTTAGAGGCTGTTTCCGTGGATAAAGAAAGAATAGCCCTGGTCTCATTCCCTATCAAGCGCCCTTCTCTATCTCCTGCTGATGCTAAGGTTATCTGCCCTTTCCTGGAATCACTCTCTATATCAATAGATATGGCTTCCTTCATTAATAGTACAGAAGTCGCTCTATTTACTTGCCCCTGCCGGCCTTTTGGTAAGGGATTTTTAGCATGCAGAGTCCTCAAAACCAAAAAAGAACTAGGCTCACTCGCTTTCCTGTCTGTTCTTGCTTGAATATGTCTATAGAGAGGGTATATCCTATCTAGCTTTTTTCTTTTTGAATATAGAAAGGAGTCGGAGAAGAGAAATCCGGAGGTGTAGCCGCATGGCGTAGGTGGCACTATCCCATTTGAAAAAAGGAGCTATACGACACCTCTCTATTCATGTTCAAGTCTGTCTACTTATGGTCGGATTTCTGCCGGCACCGATGCAACCTGACTGTTCAAGTTCTAGCTACTCAAAGAAACTGCTCCTTCCTTACTATCCCACCTAGCTTCCAAATCGGGGAAGTCTTCTTTGAGAGAGTGCTGCAACGGAGCGCTAGTCCTTAGCATGAATCTTTCTATGAACTATGCCCAAAGCATTTGAGTGGGATAGGACTACTTGTTCGTTCGACTGCTTTTTCGTTTCAGATCCAGTCTTTTCTGCTGTTCAAATAGACCCAGCTGGGGGATATTTCCATTCTAGTACTAGCCCCTCCTCCGACAACATACGAGAGAGCTGCGAACTCGATCTCTATCGCCACTGCTGGATGAAAGTAAAGGAGAATTGACTAATAAGAAGAGTAGTCTTCCCCTGAAAGATTGGATTGAGATCCTTCTCTTAGAATCGTATCGGCCTCGCTCTAACGAGTGAACTTCATCACCCGACCCGCACCGAATAGACTACTTTCCCCTTGGAATCTTTGACTGGGAGTTTCCGGGTATTGAAAGATTCTTCTCCGCGGGGGACTTCTCCTTTCTGCCTATCAAAAGTGTTTCCAAAGCCCGGGTTCCCATGCTTCCCTCTGTCTTCTCTTCAAAGCTAGCCGAGTTCTCTCCTTTAGGAAAAAGGAAATTCTCTACCGCTTAAGAAAAGAAACGTAGTCTTCAACCTTGACTTTCTTTCCACGAGCTTCGAAAGATGGGATGGAGCCTTCACTAATAGACAGATGGGATTGAAGGATAAGCAACTACATCAAGAAACTTGGCAGCAGCAAGGGAGGTTTCTCCCGCTATGGCTCTTCCCCGCTGGATTTTGCTTCTTGTAGCTAGGGGAATTAATTGATGTTCCTGGTCCAGCTCAGTCAATGATTACACTTGACACCTTCTCCTCATCTCTGTTTGCTGTCACTCTGTCCCTATACTATAGGATTTTGAGACCTGGATCGATGTAATGCCAGCTTGAAGCTCTGTTCTATGCCCGCCCTCTGCCCATAAAAGAGATGTGGTCACACGGTGAAAGCTTTCTATAGTAACCAGGAATCCATTGTCTATTTGACATGTCAGCATTGGAAAAAGAGCATACAGAACTAGCCTGGGTCTGATCTTCAAAGGAGCAACCTATGATCCATTGTGTGTCACGACGTCTTGAGTTTCGTTGAAAAATCACACCTGGAATGCTTCGGATAGGATGAGATCAGTCAATGATGAGAAGGCTTCTGCCGACCCCAAAGAGGAATGCTTATACCTTCTCCTGATGGTGTAATTCGAGTTTCGCTTCTGTCTATCCGATTCTTTTACTACACAAAATGTGCTTTACCAAGCCCCGCTAAAGGGAATCGAACCACTCCCTTCCTTCTTAGGGGTCTGCTCTTTGATGTCTTTCTCTGGTGATATGCTTTCTTTCGCTGCTTCTGCAACTTTTCGCGCTTAAGGTCAGGTTTCTGTCGTACTACAGCTCGATGTAGACGGCCCTAAAAGTACCTCACCCATTTGACAGTCCCATCCCGCCGCTCACATTTTCGATTCATTTAGCTCTCTCCCTTTTTAGCCAGCAGTCTATAAAAAGCCAACTTTAGAAGCCCTTCCTCTTCACTATGTCAGTTTGCTTTAGCTGCTCCTTCTGTAATAGGGGCAGGGCATTCTAATGTCAAACCAAAAGAGACGAAGACTCTTCCGTTTTCAGACGAGAAAAGGAAGATACCCACGTAGCGGTAAGGGCAGAGATTGTAGCTAAGACTGGCTGCCGTCTCCCCATCTCTGGTTGAAGCAGGGATGAGACCCTATCCAGTGCTCTTCCGGCTCGCTATCAGTCTCAGTATCAATGCAATGTCTTTCTTATATCTTTCATTTTGAGCGAGATATCCCTGTGACTGGTCTGACTAAGAGCAGCTACTGTGCTTACTACAGACCCTGACGATAAAGCACTTGAAAGCAGGAGTGACCTTCCCTTACTCTGACTATTATGCCCAAGGCTTGCTTTTCTATTCCTTCCTTTTAGCACGGATTGAGTTAGATAGCGCCTACTCATTCGCTGGAAAGGCTAGTTACCTTCTCTTCATTCTCAAGCGCTTGCTACTGGATGGCTTCTTCGCCTACCGCATCAAGCTAAGAAGAAAAGAAAGAAGAGGTTATGAAATATGCTCGAGCTAAAGCGAGAGGAAATCCAGCTGAAGGAACTCCACTCTCATCTAAGCAAGCGCCTCCGCAGGCACTCTTGCAATAGGAAAAAGATGCTTTTCATTCACCACTCTAGTGGACACAACTACTATCGATTCAGTCCTGCCTTATGAGGGGCCTTAGTGCGCAAGGTGGTAGTTCAGCTGTTAGAGAAAGGGCAACTAGAAGCCCGGTAGCAAAGCATTGATCAGTTTGAATGCAAGTGATTGTAGAATTTCGTGTGAAACTCTCCGCTGTTTCAGGAATAAGCGCAGCTATTGACTCCGGTCTTAGAGAAGTAGCTAGCTAGATGTCGCGTCTGAAGGTGTAACATTGATTCGCGTCTTTGGTTTTGCCCTTCTCTTTCGCTTACGCTTACTAGTAGGAGATCAAAGGATTGGACGTGAGGCTGGCTACTCATAAGACTCTGAAAGCATCTATTCTATTCAACTGAGAAGTCATTTCATATGCCTAAGAGCTACTGCTTAGTTACTTTACTCAGGAACAACTGAGATTTTAGAACCAGAAGTTCGTTAGCAAGTGCCTAGGTCCCGTACGACAGCTCTCAAGCCTACCCCTAAGTAAAGTCCTGTCTCCAGTAGCTGCTTTGCTTCTCTCTTCTATAGTAGACCGAGTAAAGGTAGCTACCTACTGGCTAAAGGCTTTAAAGGAAGAATATGGACTCCACTACTAAGAATGAAGACTTCCCACGTGATTGTGAATACTCTGCCCCTTCTATCTTTCCCTAGAGCAAATTTCCGACATCTCTCTGTTCGAATCGAAACTTCCTCTCCTTTCAGTCGAGCCTATTTACATAACCTCGGTGAAGTCACTAAAGAAAGGAAGAAACTGATACGAAAACGAACACTAACTGGCAAGCTAAGCACAAAAAAAGGTACTCTTTTGGCCTCAGCAATCGAGGAAGGAAGCATTCGTTCAGTCTTGCTATTGGGCTCATCGGCCTTTGGGATATTGGATTGAATCAGAGAATCGGTTCTGACAGTGCCCGGAATTGGACAAAAAGAAAGTGAGAATACAAGGTCGGGCTGTTTGCGACGAGGGTGCAGATGAATTGAATCAAGAGTTTTGATATCCAGGTGCGGAGCTTGGCCTATCTCTCCCCAACTAGGAGCTGATTGAGCGAGAACCCACTCTTTCTCTTTGACACAGAAAAGAGTCTATCTAATAAAGGTATCCCAGGCCAAGTTGGAGGCAAATCTCCTATTGTTCTGATCTTCTTGTTCGAGAATCAGCTTCGCATGAACTTGTTCCTTCTTGCTTAACGTAAGGCTTGCTGCGAATACCTTCTTCCGGGAATGCCACTTGATTAAATAAAGCAACTGACATAGTTGATGCATCTCATGCCCTCTTTTCATGGCTTGTTCAAGAAGGGATTGCTGTTCTTAGAAAAAAGAAGCTCTTGGTGAATCCCATGTTAGGTTAGGACAAATGCTATCGAATCAGCTGACCCTCCTGATTTCAGTTTCTCAGAAAAGAAGAGGTTTTTAGAGTAAGACAGAAGCAAGGGAAGGAACGAGAGCTTAGATCCTGAGAAAGATATCGAAGCAGCGGACATGAAATGATCCATAGTTTCGAAAGAAGACAGGAAAGGATGAGATGGCATCGAATGGAAGGGATTGTGGTATCAGTCGTAGGACTAGCATTCGTAGTAGCAATAGGAGACCATCTTTCATTTCTCAGCATGGCATCAGTAGCAATATATATAGATGGCATAAGGAGGAGGGGAAGGCTCAAAAAGAGGGTCTGACTAAGCAAGAGGGTAACGGCCAAACCACTTGGGCGCTAGGTCCAATGTGAGTAGGATCACTTAGCCATGCTTCATAATTGGAAAAACGAGCACCGACATGCCACAAGAAAGATGATGAAGAGTTGACCGGCACTCAAGACTTTTCTCCTCCAAATCGCTGGTATGGCTATCGAAATCGTGAGCATCAGCATGTAGGTTCCAGATCCAAGTGGTAGTATCAGGTCCTTTAGCTATTGTTGGCCGGGTCTGGCCTCGAATTTGTTCGAAAAAAGGGACATCCCATGTGACGAAACCAGGAAGACCCCTTAGGGGCATGCCCAGATCGAATCAGAGTTCACGCCGCCCGCCTGAAGGATAGCCGGGAGGTTTGGGTTTGCCTGGGGAGTGGGATGGCCTCTATCGTCTTAGGCAAAGCAAAGTAGGAAAGGGAGTCTGTGCATTTATGTAGGAGTAGTGAAGAAAAGCTGTGATTGGGATCATACCGAGAGTCCTCCTAGAGTAGCTGTTAATATGAATAAGAGAAGCAGAAAGTCAAGTGAGTGTTCGAGGGTGTGGAAGGAGATTCCTATTCGAAGAGTGCATAACATAATGGATAAGCTCATACTAACCTGGGCTACCTTTTATAGTATTATCTAGTGAGAAACAGTTGACGTTTTCCCGTCTTTTTCGTCATCAATCGGATTCCACTCGGTGACGGACATTTGAAATAAAAAAGTTGACAAAACCCCGTCTTTTTGGGCTAGATTCTGAAATATATACTATATTGAGACTTTATTCTGACTTGAATAGCTGCGAAAGAGATCAGGGGCAAAGGAAAGGACCCGATAGGGGCGGACTGAGTCGCGATAGCGACGAAGAGTCGGAATAGAAAGACTAATTTAGTCTAAGTAGGTGAGCTTATAGAAAGAGAGGCGAAGTCAACATCTGACGAAGAGAAAAATGGCAAAAGTTCATTTTGCCATAGGCGACCCGAGTTTACGAGGGTCGTAAGCTGGTTGGGAGAAAAAATCAAATTTGATAACTTCAGGAGGCCACCCGAATGGGCGGGGGAGCCGATAGGCGAATAGATGATGGGTTTTGACTCAAAAAACATTGAAAAGCGTTGAAAAAATGAACTTTTGCTATCGGCGAGATAAAAAATAGAATTTTTTATGGACCCTTCATAAGGGAAAATGGCAAAATGAACTTTGCCATAGGCGAGATAAAAAAGATCATTTTTTATGGACCCTTCATGAGGGAAAAAGAGGTTATGCCCAAAAACACGGGAAATCGAACAAAGATCATTTTCTTCTCCTGTTCGTTTCGACTATCGTCTCACCGACTTCGTCCCCTATCGGCGACTTCGTCTCCTTGCTTAGGGACCAAAGGGGACATAGTCGCCGTTAGGCGAAGCCCTTGCGCCCTACCCCACCCGAATGGGTCGACGAGACTTCTGAAGAAGGAGACCCAACGCAGCACTAATACTACGGGCATGCCGGACCTAGCTTTAGGAGAAAGAAAAGCTTGGATTTTCTCCCGCTCCGTGGGCAACCCGATGAGGCACAAAACAGATCCTCCCTGAGAGTATGAACAAAGCTACACTCCCAATCACGCGCAGCTCCCTAATATCAGCAATGATACTACCTAGAGGGTGCATCTCCCGAGTTGAAAAGCTCAATAGCAACAAAAGCGCATCCATCTCACAAAAAATCTTGCGATAACCCTCATCCCAAGCGAGCAGCCTCCATCTCCGCCACCATATTAGAGCATACTCCTAAGTGGAGCATGAAACCCACAAGCCAATCTCCCGATGCATCTCGTATGACACCCGCCACACCTGGGTTCCCCAACGAAGCTCCATCCTTAACAAACCCCACATCCGGAGGTTTCCACGCTATGTGCAACAACGGTTTCTCCCCACAACTCGGCTTGGGCAGCAATATCCGACGCCGTCCGAACTCACCCTCTGTGCTAGTAAACCCGGGTTCAATTCAGTACCATCGGGATCAAAAATCAGGGAGCAGCGGCGCCTTCCAAATAGACCATATCGCCGCAAGAAAAAGATTCTGCCAACTATACGTACTCGAGCATCTCATCTCCAAATAGATGAGAATTGAACCAAGCAACTAGAGGACAGCTAGTAAATTCAGCCGCTCGGCACAAAGAGACGCCAAAAGGAAATTGGGAGCAATCCCTCAGCAAATGTAGAACCGTTTCTTCCTCAACCCCACAAAGCGGACAACGATCCGAGACACTCATCCCCCGACGCCTCCGCATGCTATTGGTGAGAATTCTTTCCATATAAACAAGCCAGAGGCGCAGAGAAGTTCACGTTTTTTCGGTAGCACCCCCTTTTTCTTAAGGAAAGTCCATAGCAAAAATTCAGTGAAAGCTACACGGGATGGCCATCTTCAAGCTTAAGCCGACTTCAAAGGCTCCTAAATCAATTTGAATACGGGCAGTGAGAATATTCAAGGGGTTTTGGTTTTACTGTCATTTTCTCTCAATGAGCGCGGCTACGGAAAAGCTTGAGCCCCCTGCCGGAGTTCATGTCCGATCCCAAGAAGAAACAGATCTCTTGCAACGCAAACACCAAGAAAAGAAAATCCTCCGCACAAACCCGGAACCCCGACGGTGTCAAGTCCTTCAAAGACTCACTTCTAGGTTCAAACAAGAATGATGGCAGCCAACGAAATCCCTAACTTCCTCTTCCATCCTTATCGGATCACCTTGTCTCAGACCACGCCGAGTTGAGAAAGAGGCGCGTAGCGCCATCAATGCCTCTTCATTTCGTGATAAATCACCAGAAGGATTGACAAAGCACTTGACCCAATTGCTGGACAAGTACAAGATAACTGATTTGCGGAGAACCAAAACAGAATCAAATCTACTAAAAAACATCAACTGTAGTGCAACTGGAAAATTGAAGTAACAGACTTTCTTAGAAAAGCCAACTACACTATCATAGGCTTGAGGTCTCTCCTTCGGATCCTAGTTCGGCCTGAGAACAACGACCACTTTGCTTTCATTCCTCGTTTCCCGCTTCGGTGAAAAGAAAGAGTGATAGTTGGTTAATAGCACGGGTGAATCCACTCGCGGTGATAGGTGCCTCACTCTGACCTGTGTCAGTCTATTTTCTTGGTACATAAGACCCGGCCTATTGCCGGTGAATTCCAGAAGAGTAGCTACTCCATCTTGAATATGACTCCTCCTTGCCTCCCCTTCATGCGCATCATAGTACATTTCTTGTGTGACTCTAATATTCTCTGATGTGCCTCTACCAGGCTCTGAAAAGGCCCCACTCAGTTTTGTAGGGTCTCCCAACTATCACTTTGAAATTACCTTCTCAGTAGTGTTTAGCAAACTTATAGGATACAATAGAAGTCGGGTTTTCGGTTTTCCTTCTTTTGAATCAAAGTTATGTGAGCCTTACAAGAGCTCCAAGTCAGACCATCCAGCTTCACAAATTCTATTAGTTTACCTTTGACTACCTCCCAATTCCGTTGGAAAATAGAGTTGCGTCAGGTTCTTGGTCGAGAGCTGGCGCGCCTTTGCGTATTAGGAACAGCCCGGTGTTTAGCTATGTATCGGGCTTTTCCCAGGTGCCTTCAATCCTTTCATGGAGAACATTCTTCACCTCCAACCTCTTCTACCGCCCCCGTGGGCAAGTAGCATAGACTGATCCTCTGTAAGATAATTTAGGCCAGTTTGCATTACCCACTTCTACCATCGGTGCCACTTCTTCTCTACTTGCAATAATTCCTTAATGAAATGTACAACATGTGATGCTAACTGAAAAAGTGGAAAAACAAGATCAAAACACAAGCGAGAACAATAGCGCTGCTCACTCCTTCTCTTTGAATTCTCTTACTTTACTCTTTACTAAGGGAAGCTTCCCCCAGGTCTTTACCGGGGTTTAGACTGAGAAATCCCGAGTAACGATTTCCCGTAGCAACGAAATCCCTACACAACAAAGGATCGGACACCCTTGTTCGCCTTTATATACCCTAAACCCGTGGGTAAGTCACCTTCATTCGTCATCTTATCTTTCGTTGCGTAGCGACGAAGCTGTATTCGTCCTGGCGATCGGGGGGCGGGGAGGTACAAGTTCTTAACAGCTAGCACATCCACTGGAAAGACGTGCCGTTCAGCGCTTGTCTCTCTTCGCCTAAGACACTCTATCAACAGGGTTTCTATATATAGATGTGTGAGGCCACGAGGGCTCGCTATAAGGAGAGAAGTTGAAGCGGGAATTTTGCGTGTTAAGTTGGTGAATACCCCGAGACTCTACAGGATAGAGGCTGATCTCGCTATGATTTTCTCTAACGAGATCTCTCACCCGTGTATATGTATATCCCTGACCCTGTATAGTCTCGGGGTTCACACGCCTTTGGGGAGAATGAGAATGAGCATAAGCTCAGTCTCAGGCGCACCACTCCTAGATCTCCGTCTTATATGAAATTCTTAAGACGGAGGTCTAAACCTGGGTATTCCCGACGCGTCAAGGATACGTACGAAGGACGTCAGGAGGTCTTACTAGTACCACATAAGGCGTACTTATACGCCTTTGAAGTACTGCCTACGAGAGGGTTCGATGCAAACGTACAATGTATCGGACCATATAGCACATCGCAAGGCTGTGCTCCTTAGTCAGCCTACAAAGACGCAAAGCTGGATCTTCATTCCAAGACCCAGCAAGCGTCGAGCACTTTCCAAAGTGCGGAGCCAGTTCCGACGAGTACCCAAGCGCTCGATGATATGAAAGAATTCAGTCATAGTGCGCTTGTGAATCTGTTCTAAAAGAGAGAAGGCACGTGTTCGCCTGGACCTGCCGACACATGATCAGCAGGAGGGGGGGCGCTTGGTCCATGAACCAAGTAGTCAGTTTCGCTACAACCAAATCCGGTGTTGTACGGACTGATTGAAGCTATAGCTTAGTGAAGGTGAACTGAGCGATACCTTTATATACCCTAAACCGCCCAGCTGCCTCATAGTGCGATCTTTCTTTAGACAACAAAATTGCAAACACTTTGAACCGTACGCAGGAGAGTGATGAGCTCTCCGTGAGTGGAATTGCTCACCCCCCGCTCCCCTATCTTAGACTGATAAAGAGGCGCGAAGCGTCTTCTTTTGTTCTGACATAAGGCGCTAGAAAGATACAGATTAGGATAGAGTCAGGTTCACCTTGACGATCCTGGTTAGCAGGCCAGTAGCGGTTTGAAAAGGTAGGGGTCACGTCTGTAGGCAGCGCGGAAGCTACTGCTTCACGAATGAAGGAGGAGGCAGGCCTACAATCAAAGTCATGAGCGATAGCGACATCGCTGCGCGCCCCTCCCCTGGTCGCAAACAGGGCCGACCGGGAGGCGTGAGCGAGATGTCGATTTGGTCTGTCGTCCTCCTCATTATAGTCCTCCTAGAATCCAACGCATTTCGTCGGAATACATCCTGTCTTTTCACCCTTGTAGTCCTATGCATAGTCAGTACTATAGCCCCAATCATGGCTACTAATAAAATCAGACTAGGAACCAAAAACCAGACAGAATAGTAGGTATACAGTAAATTGCCCAATGTTTCCAAATTAGTCCAACTTCGTACCTTTCCGGCATGAACCGTATATCTCAGAGAGGTCGTCTTTCCGTGGGTTGGTAATAATGGAATGGTTTCATTATCACAAATGAAGAACATTTCCCACCAAAGGATCAGTCCAATAAGACCACTCACTGGTAAATAGCGCAAGACTTCTTCGTGAATCTCCGCTATTTGAATATTTAACATCATAACCACGAATAGGAATGAAACGGCAATAGCTCCTATATGAACTACTGGGGAGATCATAGCGGAGAAGTCGAGACCTAAGAAAATAAGTAAACCAGCAGTGTCGCGAAAGACTGGGATGGGAAACGAAACGGAATGTACCGGATTTTTAGCACGTACAACCATCAAACCAGAGACCAAAGCAGGGCTCGACGAAACAGAAAGTATCATGATACGTCGTCCTTCCCTGAAATGGAACTTGAATGCGTCTTCTTGCTCCAGCATTCAAGTCGATCTATTACGACCAGCGCGGTTGTTCGTCTTTCATTTTCTTCTTCCATTCCAAATTCCAAGCAAAAAGTGCTTTCTTTTCTTCTAAAATGAAACTAGCGATCTCTTTTCAGAGAAAAGAAACTAGCGCCGCCTTGCTCTCAAAATGAAGAAAGACTGAGTCGGAAATCGCCAGTGGTTTTTTCCATCAAAAGAGGCTTTTTCATTTAGAGGTTGCCATGCAAAGACTCTTAATAGACGCAAGCACCTTCGTTTCACTCATCCAGATTAGAGACATTTCAGACTACTTGCTTAAACGAAAGCACCCACTTCCTTAAAAAGCTGTCAGTTAAGAGGGGGTAGGATTCTCAAACGGCTTTTTGCGCTTCCTTCTATACTGACGTCATTTTATGTAAGGTGCGAGCGGTAACTGATCATGTAATTAGACTAGTAATGGAAGCCGTTCACCTCTACTTTTTCGTCAGAAATGCCGACTTATACCTATCCACAAAAGGCCCTAGGAAGTCGCCCACCCTCAGCAGACTTTATCTACCCTAAGTTCCTCGGTTCCACTATGGGAGACCCACTTCATTTAGACAGGGGGCCACTCCAGTCGTCTTGATCTCTTCCACCGGTGACAAGTCCCCTTAAAGAAACATAAAAGGGGGAAATTTCTTGCGAGTCTGGCATTTTTCTCAGGTAGGATTCGAACCTACGACCAGTCAGAGACTTTATCTACCCTAACTCTACCAACTTAGCTACTGAGGTGGTAAGGTCAGGCGGTTGCTAAATCAACATAAAAGAAGATTGTATGTATCATGGGTTCGAATCCCAACATTTTGACTAGATAGCCATTTAGGCTATCAAAGATCTCAAACTCTGACATGACTAACGAACGCAACAAACTTGATGACAATAGAATGGGCTGCTGCTTTCCATCGAGGAAAGGGTCAGCAGTACGACTTATGAAATTTATGTAGTGGGAAGCCGCACCTTTTAATAACACCGCCAAGAACAGCGTACCAACTCTTAATATGCTATATAAAGCCTTCCATCGCGTTTTCACGCTTCAACAAAGGCCTTTGAGCCATGTTCCCATGTGTCTTTTATTGGTAAGTAAAAAAGGGCTTTGGCTGTTTTCAGTCATTATACAAAGTGCTAAACCTTAGGATACATTAGTGTTATGCACTTCACTTCACACTCAACCTATCTGATGAATTCATGTTGTAAATCAATGAACCCCTTCCCGGAAGGGGAAAGGCTCTCTTGCTTGTTTGCTTTGTTGCTTATAGCAGCTCTCCTCTCAGGTTCTGTCTCTGTTATAAGCGGATCTTTCCTTCCTTGGCGAATGGTTACTTCCCTTCTTGCCTATCCAAGTGCGACTTATCATTCTAAAAAAAGAGAAACTTCGCTTCGCTCGCCTTCTCTCATTCTCATTCGGAGTGGCTTTCTATCCTCAAGGCTCCCTATAGAGTGAGAGTCGAAATTTTCCCTGGCTAGCGCCAGCGGAGTGTAGAGCTAGGTCCTCATTCAAGTGATTTTCATCTCATTGTGTGTGGGGACAAGAGAACACGAAGATTGAAAGCATCGGCGACAGGGTCCGAAGGCCGCTCGTCAGGTTTAGGGTATATAAAGGCGAACCTCGCGTGGTGACGAAGAGGACGAAGAAGATGAGCACGATAGGCGACATAAATTCTTAACAAGAAAGGAGCTGAGTCACGATTCTGGCGACCCGAAGGAGACAAAGGCCCCAAAGGGGGTGAGCCGAATAGGCGAAGAAGGTGAGTTGATAGGCGAACAGGTTTCATCCCCGGCTCTGGGTATAGAAAGGGCGAACTAGCGTGGCCGATAGGCGAAGCCCTTGCGCCTACCCATAAGCTAGGCGAAGGGGCGGTGAGCTTATATAAGCGAAGACGTGAGCGAAGTTTTCTCGCTTCCTTCTTCTTGCGAGCCTGTTCCAGTGGGAGAAAGCCAGCCAGTTACGGTTAGAGTAGCTTTTCTTTCTCTCGAGCCAATACGGTTCCAGCCAAGCGAAGAGGTTCTTAGCCGGATGGTGAGGTCAGGATATTATCACCAAAAGATTCCAATCGAGTCCTACTTATGAAAGATGCTTCTCAGAGGTTTTGGTTTGGGAAGTGACGTTGAGACTGGGCACGCGCGATACGTCATAAAAAAAGAAAGGTGCGTAGCAAGAGGCGCGTAGCGAAGTGAGGCTCGACTCACTAATATTCAAACACCCCCTCGGAGTTAGAGCAGGGAACAATGGGCACACCCCGCCTGGGAAACAAAGAGTAGAGTGACGCGAAGGACCTAAGGCAACTCGATCATATCGATCGCGGTCTCTCGAGAGGTGTGAACGCATTTATGAAAGCTATCGAAAATCATGCGCATTGCATGCCATTCTCCCATCAGACTCTTGTTGGGAAAAACCAAACGCCAAGGCGATGATCAGTCTCTTTTAGGGAGCAGGAGCAGTCAAAAAATGGAAAGAAAAATGTTTCACAACTTTCGACGCATCTTTCTCTTTGATGAAAAGAGTCTGAACTCAAATTCCAGTGATCCAGCTTCGACTTCGTTTAGTCAGTCATTCGGAACTACTATATCTACGAATCAATCTACGACGACTATTCACGATATACCTTTTCTTGAGCACCTGTTAGATGATTTTCGAGTAGGAGGTTGAAGCCTATAAGGATGCCCTGGATCTAGCGGGGATAGGTCCCAGCCCACTTGAGCAATTTGCCATTATCCCGTTGATTCCTATTCAGATAGGGGACTTTTCTTTCTCATTCACAAATCCATCTTTGTTTATGCTGCTCACTCTCGGTTTGGTCCTACTTCTTCTTTCTTTGTGACGAAAAAAGGGGGGGGAAAGTCAGTGCCAAATGCTTGGCAATCCTTGGTAGAGCTTATTCATGATTTCGTGCCGAACCTGGTAAACGAACAAATAGGTTGGTCTTTCCGGAAATGTGAAACAAAAGTTTTCCCCTCGCATCTCGGTCACTTTACTTTTTTGTTATTTCGTAATCCCAGGGTATGATAGCCCTTTAGCTTCACAGTGACAAGTCATTTTCTCATTACTTTGGCTCTCTCATTTTCCCTTTTTATAGGCATTACGATCGTTGGATTTCAAAGGACATGGGCTTCATTTTTTTTAGCTTCTCATTACCCGCAGGAGTCCCACTGCCATTAGCACCCTTTTTAGTACTCCTTGAGCTAATCCCTCATTGTTTTCGTGCATTAAGCTCAGGGATACGTTATTTGCTAATATGATGGCCGGTCATAGTTCAGTAAAGATTTTCAGTGGGTTTGCTTGGACTATGCTCTTAATGAATAATCTTATCTATTTCATAGGAGATCCTGGTCCTTTATTTATAGTTCTCGCATTAACCGGTCCGGAATTAGGTGTAGCTATATCACAAGCTCATGTTTCTACGATCTCAATCTGTATTTACTTGAATGATGCTACAAATCTCCATCAAAAGGAAAGGCGTTAGCTTGATTTGATTCGAAAATCAAGTCGTTAGCTTGATTTGATTCTTGAGAATCAAACTTCGCTCCGCGCAACTATGATCTCTGATTTCTATAAGCTCACCTTTTCGTCGCTCGACTGATTTCGCCTTATTCCTTGCTATGACTACGCCCCGGGGATGAAACCTGTTCGCCTATCGGCTCACCGACATTTCGTCCTCTGAGTCACTATCGTGACTCACCTACTACGTACGTACTCTTCGTCAGATGTTGACTTCGCCTATCGGCCACGCTAGTTCGCCTTTCTATACCCTAAACCATTCGGGCGGCCTTCGGACCTAGCTAAAGTCCCGTTCGCCTATCGGCTCACTCTTCGTCGCTATCGCGACCACGCTAGTTCGCCTTTCTATACCCAGAGCCGGGGATTAAGAAAATCGGACCCTTTGGAGACTTTCGTCCTCTTCGTCGCTATCGCGACTCAGCTCTACGCCCCTTATGGACCATTCGCTGCTAACGCAGCTCATCGACTTACGTCCCCTGTCGTCCCCTATCGTCCCCTCCGCTTGCTTTTCTCAGAAAAGAAAGAGGAGCCAAAGATGTTAGGGGGCTACAGCCTACGCTTTTGCAGCACTGAACATGGTTCCGGGTACTCAAGATATTGTGTCTGGAGAGGTAGATAGATAGGACTGCGTCTTGCTCGATCAGGACCCTAGCTTGATTGCTAGCCAAAACACCCATATTTCCGTTCCGAAGCCCGTCTCAGTCACCTTGCTTTTCTGAGAAAAGAAAGCATCGCTACGCGCAACTATGATCTCTGAGCCTCTTTCTCTTTAGAGAAGCTCACATCCTCTTTATCGGACCATTCGCCTAACGCCTCTCTTTCTATAAGCTCACTTCTACCCCTTTCGGAGCCTTAGGAGCCTTTGTCGCCTTCATCCTTCGGATGCCTTTGGGTCGCGTAGCGATGCTTCGCTCACGCCTTTCTTTGACGTTCTTTCCGCTCTACAAAAAAAACACCTAGTTCACTCGCTAGCGCATCCATGGCTGAATGGTGAAAGCGCCCAACTCATAATTGGCAAATTTGTAGGTTCAATTCCTGCTGGATGCACGCCAATGGCAGAAGTCTACAGGATCAACTAGGACAGAAAGAAAGCATTGGATCGAACTCTTCTTTGGTGTCAAGGTCATAGCTATGAATAGTCATCGACTCCCGGGAAAGGGTAGAAGGATGGGACCTCTTATGGGACATACAATGCATTACAGACGTATGATCATGACGCTTCAACCGGGTTCTTCTATTCCACCTCTTCTAGAGAAAAGAACTGAAAGCAAAAGCAATGAACGCAAGACATTTCTCAAAAACTTCTACCCCGAGCACACGCAATGGAGCCGTAGCGTAGATAGTCAAGTGCAAGTGAAATCCAATCCGACAGCATCGTTGTGGGAAAGGTCGTAATGCCAGAGGGATCACGCAGGGCATAGAGGGGGGGGGAGAAAAGAGAAAGAGGCAAGAAAAAAGAGTCAAATTCAATGCCTTTCAACAGGCTGACTTCCAAACTTTCTTTCGTAGCTTTCGAGATGAGGGCACAGGCAAGCTAACTCAATTTCTTTTTAGGGTACAGGATTGGAACTTTCAGGCGTACCGCTCCGCGCCTTTAATTTGCTTTTTTAGTCCGATTCTTCAATTTCAATTCAGAAATGCCTAAAGAAAAAGAGAGGGATTGAACGAGAGTCTACGAGCTCGCGCCCTTCCTCATTACCAATAGCGAAATGGAAAAAGATCCTTCGATGTGAATTGAATAGTTGAGCTCTGAGATGCCGAGAAGAGGGTCTTGGTTCCTTTCGGACGGTGCAGGTGGATCCTATCTCCTTCTTTTGTTCTTTCGCTACGCGCCTTGGGTTTTTTCTAAAGGCAAGGAGAGTGTGCTTTTGCGCTCTTTCTACGGCCTTGTCTTCTTTTCCCGGCTCGGCATGCTTGCTTTCAATTTTCATTTGAAAATATCGACAGCATTTTTGGAGATGTACAATATAGCAAGCAGCAGCAGCCTCAATCTCAATTAAGGCTCGTTCCAAAAGAGATATATGTGGAGCGGTTCCAGTCCGGGGGGACTGAGGCCGGCTTCGGTCAGCAGAATGACCTTCCAATGTCTAAACATGGCTTTGTCTACTCTGAAATTTTCTCTGAATCTGATGGGGGCTTCTCGTGGAAAGATTGACGGTGAAGAATCAAAATCGAATCTCCTTCACGCTCTTGATCTTGAGTTCATCTCGGTAGAACAAGGAAAAAGCATATATAGAGTAGTGGGTTCAATTCCCACACCTTACTAATCAGCTGCTTTTCCTTCAAGGAAGGGCATGATTTAATGAATCCACTATGAAATTTCATAGTAAATGAATCGGCTATATGGCATAGATTTGAAATCTAGTGGGTCACATTTCTTTCTTTTTTCAAGATGTCACTACGGATCGAATCATTGAGTTTTGCATTTCCGCGGCCTGTAACACATCGTTCTCAAGCCGTGAAGGCCCCTCCCTCTATTCTCTGAGAACTTCTTGACAAACCTACTGTAGGTCCTCTGGGGTTTTCATTTCTCAGATATCCGGGCGAGGAGAGAGCGCTAACAACCTGTTCAGTTGATCTGAAAGAGCCAACCGTCGGTGGAAAAAGAGAAGGCAAACCAGCTAAGGGAACTCCAGTTTCTCTCGCAACATATCTAGTTTATCCTTTAGCAGCATTTCTCGAAGTAGCACATTCGAAACCTTTATCCTTATCCCGACTTTGATTAATCAATCAAACGAGCCACAGACGCCAAGAAGATCAGGGACGCGAGAGGCGAGGAGCAGGATGCTTCTAGCGCGCACCTACGCTAAAGAAGCATCAAGTGGGACAGCAGGTTCAGTGAAAAATGGAACTAAGACTTCGCTACCGCTCGCCTCCCCTTCCTGCTTTCCTTAGGGTAGGACATGGAATTGACCCAAGGATCTTCCTAAATTAGCCACCACAGTGACTGGTTCGTTGAAGGGGCCCTCTCTCACACACACAATGCCAAGAAAGAAGGTTTTCCGCTCTGCTCTCTGATCGTGTCCTTCATTTCCTAGTCCAAGGACGACTTTCGACTTGACCGCGCCATGAATACGCAAGGCCGCCCGTACGGGCGGGCATATTCGCTCTACCTCTGACTTTTCTTTTTCTCCGCAGCCGTTGGCAGAAGAGAATAGAATGTCAGTCTTAAAGAAATCCCGATTGGTGTGAAGCAAGCAGGAAGAGCCCAACCTGCTGCGCCCCTCGTGTGTTATGAAGTAAAGCAGGAATAGATAGCCGTAGGTTCTACTCTTTCATCAATCTAGGCTCGGTAGGCTGACCCGACACGTGCTGTTTGAAGCTCTGTCCCTATCTATGGGTCACCATGGATGGTCTTCGTCACAGTAGAAATGAAAATTCCTAGGCAAACATCATGTCATACCGCCCCGTGGGCTCGAAGTGAAACTTTCTTCCGAAGCACAGCAGAGAGAGGTTCACTACCATTGAGAAAGAGAAGAAAGCGGGGGAGAGTAAAGTGGGTTCGCTTGTTCAGCCCCAGGTAGCGAACACAGACCAGAAGCTTGACTGGCATGGAAGCCACCACCGATACAGGTGAAGTGACAGGTGCACACCCAGTTGGGAGAAAGGCCAAGCCCTTTCTTCCCAAAGCACCTGTTGTTATTATCCTTGGTCTCGGGCAGGGTTTTCATTCTGAAGCGTGAAGACCTATGAGACCACGTTACGCGTTTCTTGTCTTCTCTTACTGCACCATGTGCTTACGCTTATATGGCTCGCGGCCGCGAATGCACGCCCCGGAACAAAGTTTCTGGACTACGCAATTAGAGGATGTTGTCATTGCTGACGAAAAGGTGGCTCAGGAGTCTAAAAAGTTGATGGATGACTGTGAAGTCACTATCTCAAAAGAGAAGTCGCTGGTCTCGTATACTTCACCCCGCTCAAGGAGTTCCCTAAGCGTTTCATCGCTGATGACGGAAGGGCCCGAAAGGTGTTGAACGTGATATCACGCTCTGTAGGTACGAACTCACGAAGCGAGAGGCACGAAGTTCTTTGACTTGTTGGGTGTCTCCTCTATGATGGTGTCTGACCGTCTAAGAGGTGCTTCGTACCGTGTCTCTTCGGGTCCCAGTTGAGACACTGGTTACTCCAGCATTCACCTAGTGGTATGTTTCCGAACCGGCTCAGACTCCCTATGATGAAGGGATTCTTTACTTTGATTAGTATGGGTTCGCGAGACACCTCATCCTGGAAAAGGTAGCGCCCAAAGATTTCAATGAAAAGGCTGGGGACACTTGAAAGACGTTCGAACGTCTGCTTCAATCATGGATTAAGCAGCATCTTCACTATTGAAAGTGGTACGCCACTGCGTGTATGGATTACTCTTGTTCCCTTCCCTTGAGGATCTACTTCGTCCGCCAGTTGTATGTTATACACCTCGACGTAGCGTTAGAGAAAGATTGATCTTTCGCTACGTCGAGGTGTATATACGACCGGTTGCGGACCACCCCGCGTGTCCTTCCATTAGGTGGTGGTGTAGATCCTGAAGGCCTTTTGCTACGCACCTTAAGCTTAAGCAAGGCGCTAGTGATCAAAAAGAAAGAAGAAGAAAGAACATGAAATCAAATTTAGGGTTTAGCGACCGGGTTGGCTCAGTCAGTCGTGTCGGGTGGTAAAGTTTCCTAAAAAGAGGAGCTTCATCAACAAAAGTAGTCGAAGAACATTTGGAACAATGCAATCTGAGGCCGTAAGTAGTTTGATCACAAGATTTTTCATCTAATCTAATTCATGGATAAATTTGCCGAGAGGGCTCAACCAATAAGGAAAGTGGTCCCCTCCCCGGTCAGCTAGAGTAAGTAAGAGCAATAGAGAAAAGAAAGTGGAATTCTTAGTAGACGAGGTGGTTCAGCCGCAAATCCTACTTTTTCCTATTCTCAGAACGTAGGCCTTCACTAGCACCGCTCCGTGGGCATTTCTCTTTTTAGATTCTCTTAATTAGAAAAACCCTCTTTCATAGCCCCTTTCAATCAATGCAAAATGCGCAAAGAAAGAGCTTTCAACTTTCTCTCTTGTTTACCGAGCAGCTTCGGATTGATAAAGAGAAATGAAAGAAGAACGCTTCGCGCCTTGGGAAAGGAAAGCCCCTTTCTCTATTTACGACCCTGACTCCCATAAAAAAACACTTTCCGTTAGCCGAAAATGAACAGGGTTCTGGTCCGTAGGGACCGGCGCTACAGGATGCAGGGGTTACCAGATCAAAGAAAAAAGTGGAAGAGAGGCCAAATGCTCATTAGATCATAGAATGGTTGGGGCCTGGCGATTGATATATATGGACCCCCCAAAAATGGCTGTTTCAACTCATTGCAAAAAGAGAAAACACCTTTTTGAATGCAGACTAGAGGAGGGGGGAGAGGTTTGCGAAAAGGGTCTTCCCCAATGGAAGATTACGCTCTGATCTTCACTGAAAAAAGAACTATCAAAGACTGGATAATATCGACCGAGGAGAGTGCAGGTAGAATAAAGTACGATCAATAGAGGCAGTAGGACTTGACTGGGGAGGGGAACTCATTTCACTTAGAACTTCTAACTGACGAAGACTCCTGAGTTTAGCGTGAAAAACTAGGCTATGAACTCACTCGCCTAATTAGCCCGGAGCCATTAAGACCGGGGTCATTTTTAGGATACATTCGTAAATTCGTAAATAAGTAGTGACAATAGGTGATTCCGTCCTTTCGGCAGAAAGTACTACAGAAGATAGCAGTGGTTTCGTACTTTCGGCAAGATTCAGTACATAGCGATTTCCGCCCTTTTCAAAAGTCTATCTTCCTCGCAGTAGCTTGAGTCCTTACAAGGTGCAATGAAAAATTCACACACAGAGGCGAGAAAGCTTATGTGTGCCCAACTAGCCACATAGTTGTTGCAAGGCTTTCGTGAGCTAGGTTACTTCCCTTCTGTCTACTTTTCATCCCTCCCCTTCTGTCATGGATCATCCCACGGGGCGGTGTTCTATTGCTTGAGTTTAGTTCTTTCTGTGCTTTTCTAGCGATAGCGGTCTAATCTCAGAGGCTGCAAGGTATACCATTAAGAAGCTTCCTTTCTTCGTGGTCGTTGTTCAGATGCTCGTCAGACAGATCCAGATCATATAGGGAAAAAGAAGCAAGGATGGGGGTGAGTAAAAGCAGTTGGGCTTTTAGGGGGCAGTCCGTAGAGAACGAGAACTTCGAAGACCTGCTTCCGGATCGAACAATTGGATAGGAGTTCTTCAGAGAATCGAGGTTTCATTTCAAATGTTCGCATCTGGCCCCACCCCCAATCTTTCCGGGGGATCGATCTAGAAAGAGTCCCCGGGGCGTAGTCATAGCAAGGAAACGAAGAGGCGTTCTCTCTCCCTTTCTTTTCTCTATTGGTTCGGGAGAATCACCTGATAGCCTATTCACCTTTTCTCTTTCTTTGTGAACTTATACTTAAGAACTATTCCTCCGGGACTGAACGAACAGAGAAGAGAAAATCTATAGACTCGAGTCACACTCACGGACTGAGTTCATTCGTTCTTACAGTCACGGTTACCCGACCCGGCCGTAGCTCGCAAAGGTACCTGGGGCGCGACCTTCTCGATCGAATCAAACATCAACTGTGACTGTGACGATAGAATCTATCTTTTCATTGAAGTGGTTGCATGTGTTAAGCATGCAAATCAAGATTCTTGATAGCCCTGACTCTCTTTGCTTTGAATCAAAAGCAAAGACCAAGATACAGCCGTTCCCATTGCACGGTCTACTGCCCCCTGGATGTTACATCGCTCAAGAATCAGTCAAAGAAAAGCAAGAGCTCAGAATCGCATCCTGTTCTATTCTATATACGAGATATGAGATCAGAAGATTTGAGAATTCTCGTAGAGAAATGAGATCAGAAGATTTTCTTTCCGAGAACGATATCTGAAGAATCGCTCATCCTGTTCGCATTCTCTTTCTCTTTCTATACGATAACGAGAAAGATGTCAAGTATACTCATAATGAACTCTTAAGATCATCATCCTATGAATCGGGTCGATACCCCTCAACTAAGGAGGAATCCCCCCTTCAAGGACCTCTCCTCGGCTCCGGTCCCGATCATTTCTTTTGCCCACGGAGCGGTAGCAGTCAAGTCTTCCAATTCTGCCTGTCGACTAGAAAAGATTCCCATCGAGTGAATGTGGTATCGGTTCTTGCCCCATTTTCGAGCCTCTCCTGGTCAATTGCTTGATCCTTTTTCACTGCTCAAGAAGCAAGTCCTTTCTTCTTCGGTAGTGCACTGATGGTGCACGATCGATAGAATTAGGTCTTCCGTTAGTTGTTGGACCTGCTTTCCGTTCTCTTATTGCTCAGTCCCCTAGTCGTCGAGTCCTTCAGTTGTTACTATCGGAGGAAGACTCTCTTTCTTACTTAAGGAATGGATTGAGAATCCGGCCCACGGGGCGGTGTGATGGAGGTTATGTGCTTTGAGGTCGGATGCCGATTCTCCTATCGTGTTAGGTGCTAAGGACTGAATGAGTTTTTCTATTACGAAAGCCGCATCAAGTCCTTCCTTTCATCGCTTCGCGCCTCACCTCACTCAATTCATTTTATCTCCCTTCTCGCTTCGCTTTCTTTGAGCGAAGTGGTGGCTCAGTCACTGGGGGATGTCCGAATGCGCTAAAGGGTGGTCGCTTTCCAAGGACCGGCGTAGCTCTGCAGCCCTTTTCTTTCTTCTCCTAGTTAGCCCTCTACCAGTTCTGTCTTAGATGCTTGCTAAGCTCTTTATGAACGAAGTGAGATATTCCTCAAATAGCTGGTCGGGCTGTCTATTGGTTCTATAGAGCTACAGTGAGTGATTAGCCCCCACTAGGATAGGAGGAGAATCAGAGCTGCTTGGCATCCCTCGTGTTCTTGAATTCGTGCTTTCATGCCTGATTGGAGCTCATTGGCTCAGCAGGAAGAGAGAACGGATGGCCGAGTTTGAACAAGCCCGAGGGAGGAAGACGATTTCATCTGTGGGAAGCCGGGAGGGATCCTCGAAGTGGTCCCAAGCGGCTTAGCTACCCGTCCTTAGTAATAGGCATGCGGATCTCCTTTTCTAAAGCGGCATTTTGCGTCACACACGGGATTCGACCTGACCTATGAGCTTAGGGTAGAAACTTTGAAACATGCCGGGTTAGAGTTTCGAAGGCCTTAGCCACGTCTCTTCCTCTTAAGCCGGAGCCTTCCACTCTTGCTGTAGCAATTGCAGTAGCTGGTGGAATTGATTTTGGTGGCCCTTCGACTTTCTCAAGTTTCCGGGTCCTTCCCTCAGAGTAATGATTGAAAAGAGAGAATCCTCCCCCAAGAGACTCCCCTGGCTATGCTGACGAGTTGACTAGCGGAGTGGACTGCCTTCTTTCTTCCCACTCGCCCTCCTGGATCCGCAAACCAATCACTCTAACGAATCGAGAAGAATATGAAAAAGGGTCTCTCTTTTGCTGATTGAAGAAGGTTCACTTGGTCAGCGATATTCTTAGCCGACCCTCATGTTTTGACTGAGGTGCACTCGATCTATTTCAAGTCATTCTCACTTCACTTGTCCGGAAGAGGGAAAGAAGCGCTCTAGCTCTTCCTTGAAGTACAGGAATGAGACGGCCCTTCTTTTAGGAAAGATCAAAGATGCTCTTCTTTCGCCAAGTCCATAAGTACCATAAGGCATATAGAAAGAGGACACACCTGATTTCATTTCATGAATTCATTTTCGCGAAGGGGGATTTTTTTTCGCCTAGGATCCAATCAGGATCAAAGCACTTTCTCCACGAAACGCGTAAATAAGAGATCGGCCTCGGGGGGTGAGCAAAGCATCTTTCTTCGAATTTGCTGTAGTGTAGTACAACCCAAAGGAGAAAGGCCATTCCATGAAGGGCGAGTCGGACCCTCAAGACCATGAAATTGAAGGTTCTAGTCCCTATGCCAACAACAAAGCCAAGCGTAGCCTTCTCTCTCTCCTTTATCGGCCTAGTCTCGAGCTCGCTTCGACCGCTTATGCTACTGACTCTTCCTCTTTTGCCCTTCAAAAATGCTTCTTTCAAAAAGGGAACTTGGGCATATAGCCTAGTTTTCGAATGCCTTCCCTCTTGTCAGATGAACCCTTCCCCGCATTGGTTGATTCAATAACTGGAAATGAGTTTTTCTTTTCCTCTGGTCGTGCTTTTCCTTCTTCAAAAGCAACTGATCGTTTGAAAACCACTTTTTAGTGAAATATATGGATGAAAGCACAGAAACTCAGGAAAATCTGAACCGCTCCGTGGGATTCTGCTTCTTCAGAGTTAGACGACGCTTCAAGCCCAAAGGGAACAACCAATTCAATAGCCCGAGGCGGTTCGATGTAATTGAGGACCTACGGAAAGCATGGGGAGAAAGATGCACAAAGAAAGAAGGGCGCCCGCCCGAGTCCTGATCCGGGGAGGTGGCGCATTGATCGCCTTTCTTTCTTTTCTCTAGCGAAGGTTGTTGACCTTGCAAAGAGAATAGATCGGACCCATGGGATTAGTTTCTATTGAGCGATTTTGATGAGCACATATCTTCTCGCTTATGACCCGGTACCCGGGCCGGGTGACCACCATTCCCCTTCACCAAGGGATGGAGTGGGATCCTACCTGGAAAGCAATCCCAACCCATCGGCTCACTGAATGTGTACTAAATCAGAGGATGAAACCAAAGAGTTTGGCCGAATATCCAAAAGTTCGGTCAATATTCACTTGGCTTCGATCCTTCGGGAAACGACAGTGTTTTTTGTGGCCGGACAACCTCTTGGTTCTTTGTTGCTCCGCACCTCTTTGCCATGGGTGTGGTGGTGCGCATCCGGTGAAATTGTTGACTTACTATGCGTAATGACATTGTTCTCACTGATGAACGGGTAGCCCACGGAGCGGTGTATGAACGCAGTCTGGGTTTCCCACGGGGCGGTGTAACTAGACCCGAACACCCTTCTGTTTGACGCCAAATTTGCTGTTTTCGTGGTTGCCTCAGTCCAATCTCAATCCGTAATTTCTTTCACACCACCCTTATGCTAATGTCAATCCATAGGCTTTCTCAAAAAGGATACCCCATCCCAATGAGAATTGGTGGTGCCGGATATCGAAGTTTGGCGAAGGCGGATCATCATTCGTCATTTTGCGCGTGTTCAAGCAATGAGCACCAAGTCTCGACTTCCCCTTGTGGGTCGAGGCTTTCCGCTTCATCCTTATCTTCAGCCATCTTCGAAAGGAGATGAAGCCCTCTGAGTTTCAACTAGTTCATGAGGACATGTTTGACACGCCAGGGATGTGTGAATAGAGTGGTCAACCCTTAGAGCTTGGGAAGGCTATGGTACTTTGGTACTACGCAACCGCATTGTCACCGGATGTGACCATCGAGTCCTTCTTTACTGCACCAGTCGTAAACCAGAAATGGAAGATTGAGCGGACTGATGAAGAATGAGTTCGTTTCGGGATTTGATTTGATATGGTGGGAGTATTGGTAACCTGAAACCTACACCCACCATATCAAGGGTGTATGGCTACTCGGTGGGTGGTCTGGTCGTGACTTCCTTGTATCTGCACTGGGTTTTTCAACCCGTGCAGGGCGTGGTGTGGTCTATCCTGGCCGCTTTGGAGAAAGCCCACCAGCACGTCAGATATCATACTTTAGGCGTCTCGGATCGCCAATGTATCTTGGGCTATACCCGCCGGGATGGTAGTGAGCTAATCTAGTGAAACTCTCTACTGTTCCCTCAGCGGTGGGCGAATACCTGGATGCCGTGTCGAGGCCACAACGGATGGGATTCTAATTACGAAATTCTTCGTTCCAGTTGCACATCAACCTTTGCTATTCCTCAAACAAATAGCACTTTCTTCAATCTGCCCGCACCCAAGACCTTAATAGCTGTGTCCGATGAAAAGAATTCATTTCATTCTCATTCAGCGTTCTCTTTTGGATCTTTCTATTAGTCTTTTTTGATCTGTTGCTGGTATAGAAGAAGTTCTAGACTCTCCCTCTGCCCTCACTAGAATTTGTCAAAACGAGGCTGACAAACCTATTGTGACTCACGAGCTCCCTACCTTCGCCAACCCGGCAAAGCACCACCCTGTCATGGCACTCACCGACAATGGCTATGCGCCCGACTGCGTCGACACACTTGTTGATCTTCTCCCATGTAGCCAGCACCCAAACCATGTGACATAGCCTTTTCTCCGATCTGATCTGGAAAGGTGTTGGCTGGCTAGCGGGCACAAGGCAGGATGCTAGATGAGATATCTTTCTTTGAGTAAGATGTAGGTACAAGGGCAAGGCAAGCTAGCAGCTACTTGTTGAGAGTATAAGACAACTCGCTACCTACCACTAAAGAACCTTCAATTGGCTGGGCAAGCCAATAGGGGTTTTGGGCTAATCTCGTCAAGTAGATGTCCGTAGACATAAACTCAGCTCTTCACGAAGAAACGAGCGCAAAGTTGCCAGCTCTCTACTGATGTGATGGACGTCAAGTTCCTCCTCCCTTCCTTAAGGAAAGCTTGACATCCCTTGTTTTCTTCTTCACTCCCTCACATACTTTCTCTTTTGATAAGGAAAGCCAGCCTCAGTTTTCTTTGGACAAGAAAGAACCACCAGAAACGGCTTCTTCAGAATCGTCTCATTCCTACTCTATCCAATCAACAGACCTAGCTTCATCCTGTAATCGTCTGCTTCTTACGGTAGAGCTTGAAATGGTTGCTTTCAGCCTCCAATATCCGGCGGAATGAAAAAGAAAGAGAACCAGACATTGAAGCAAGAGGAGCTTCCCTATGAATGAGTTCGAGGGGTGCCATCTATCCGTTTTGTGGAACGGCAACTCTGAGTGCTTTCCAAGTTGACATGATGAACATCAAGAGCTTTTTACAAAGTCATCAACAAAATAGGGAGACGAGAGTTCTTTCCTAAACGGTTAACTAAATCAAAACTAGGATGACCCATGTCATCACTACTGACCAACCAGATCGTCCTCCAGTACATAGAGGCCCCTTTGCAAAGTCCCTCTAGCGAGAACCTGATCCTCTAACAAAGTTCGGAGGGATGCGGTAGTCTTCTTCTGTGGACGATGCATGGAACTTCGATCTAAGTCGAGCATGGTGATGGATTTCCTGTCCAGCGCATCAATCGAGTCTCCTGTCGGAACTGGAAGATGGGAAAAGAAGACCCAAACCTTCAGTTACGAGACTAGAATATTGCTTAGCAACTTGTTCGTCAGCTAGAAATCATCACCCATACCTGGGAAAACATCAGGATAGACTTGTTCAGCCGCATACCATATCACTTTGTGATGGCAAAGAGTGGCCATGACGTCTTCGAGAGGTTGTCCAGCTACAAAGCAGACTGGCTTCGTCCGACGGGAACACATTGAATGCTAGGCGACCCCAAACATCGATTGCATACATAGATAGAACGCGATCTGTGGCAGCCGATAGATCATGATCATAACTGAAGCACTTTTGTTCACCCTTCAGTCTATGCAATGGAGCTGTCTGGCCGTCCAGAATGTTGACATAGACTAATGAAACGGAGCAAGGAGACGCTTTTTGATAGAGAATCACACGCTGCTTACCCATGCCCAAACTCAGCTTTTGATAACCAGGGCCCAGCTCCAATATGTACCGGGTCAGGTAACATCGGACCAATAGACTTTTCAGCATATGAAAAGCAGAGTCTTATGGGGATTCTCATAGGCAAACCGGGCCAGAGACAAAGTGAGGAGAAAGATCCTAGCATGTTCTCTAGATTCTCATCTATCTCATACGGAGAATATAGAACTATACTGAGAATGAGAATTCGACGCTTCTCCTTCCTTTCAAGACACTTCCTTGGTTACCCTGCTAAACGACCACTCTCCGTCCTTCTTGACACCAATGGACTCCGCTCGTTTTGAACTGATGGGCTTCAACACAGACTTGATAGACGTATCGATACATGGTTGCATCTTTTAGCTCGTCACCTTCCTCCGCTCGCAATTTCCCCTCCATTGGTGTGGTTCGTCATCCCGAACTTGTCCAACAAGTCCGTGGACGTACTTTCGTTTCAAATACCACACAA
>JAWHQI010001198.1:0-2500 GCA_033032865.1 Dactylorhiza incarnata
TGGTGAAAGGAAAGTTCTCCTATAAAGCACTCCTGCAACAAGATAATAGTTAGCCACTTTCCGTTTAAACCTTTTCCTATCCTTTATTGAAGAATGGAGCTCTCCAGTTGAAAGATAAAGAACAAACGGATCCATCCAAGACTGATGTTGATCAATCTCCATGACCTCTCCTTCCTCAATTGCCGGGCGAAACAATTCCGAAGTTGTTCCCCCTGAAAGAAGCCCAAATTTTGCCAACTCATCCGCTTCCACATTCTCACCCCTTGGGATATGATTGATAGTAAAGCTTTTGAACTTCCCAACCTCAATTTTTACCAGAGTCAAATACTGCTTCAAGATACTATCTTTAGCCTCGAAAGTCCCATTTACTTGAGAAGCCATCACCAAAGAATCTGTGAAAACTTCGACATCATCAATCCCCAATTCCCTGGGAAACTTGAGACCGGCCAGCAAAGCCTCATACTCCGCTTGATTGTTTGTCACTTGAAAATAGAACTTCAGTGCTTGATTCAGCCTTACTCCATTTGGGTTGATTAAGACAACTCCTGCCCCGGAAGAATTTTTCCCTGAGGCTCCATCCACGAAGATTTTCCAGGCAAGGGGTACTCCGATCCCCTTCTGCGATTCAACTTCTTTAGCATCCACCATGAAGTCTGCTAATACTTGAGCTTTGATTGCTATCCTTGGAACATAAGATATGTCAAACTCACTGAGCTCAATTGCCCACTTTGCCAATCTGCCTGAATGCTCCGGCTTCTCCAAGACACTCTTCAATGGAAGATCAGTGACGACTAAAATCGAATGAGCCTGAAAATACGATCTTAGTCTTCTTGCTGAAATTACAAGCATCAAAGCTAGCTTCTCTAGGATCGGGTAGCGAGTCTCCGCATTCTTCAAGATTCGACTTACATAGTAAACTGGAAATTGTTTCTTTTTCTCCTCTCGGACCAAAACAGAGCTTATAGCATCAATGCCAACTCCTAAATATAGAAAAAGATCTTCCCCTCCTCGCGGACTTTGGAGTAGAGGAATTGAAGTCAACTGCTTTTTAAGCTGATTGAAAGCATCATCACACTCTTGAGTCCATTCGAACCTGGCTCCTCCCCGGAGAGTCTTAAAAAACGGTGCACTTTTATCCCCTGACCGGGAGATGAATCGACTCAGGCCTGCCATTTTCCCTCCCAACTGTTGAACTTCTTTCGGGGTTCTGGGAGGTGGCATTTCCAAGATAGCTTTTATCTTGTCTGGATTCGGTTCTAGCCCTTCTGGGGTGAGGAGATGACCCAAAAATTTACCTCTGTTTGCTCCGAAAACACACTTCAATGGATTCAACCTCATATTGAAGGTTCGTAGGGTTGCAAAAGTTTCTGAGAGATCTTTGAGATGAGAGGAGAAAGATTTGCTTTTCACCAAGAGGTCATCAACATACACCTCAAGGTTTCTTGCCTTCTGATTTTTGAAAACTGTATCCATCATTTTTGGTAAGTTGCTCCAGCATTTTTCAACCCAAAAGGCATTACGAGATAACAGAAGCAACCATCATTTGTGATAAACGAAGTGTGCGGTATATTGGGTTTATGCATCCTGATTTGGTGATAACCTGAAAAAGCATCTAAAAAACTCATAAAAGAATAACCTACCGCAGAATCCACTAAAGAATCTATCTGAGGCAAGGGATAGCAATCCTTGGGGCAAGCTTTATTGAGTTTAGTAAAATCGACACACATCCTCCACTTTCCACCTGGCTTGGTTACCATTACAACGTTCGACACCCACTCAGGATATTGGATTGGTTGGATGAACTTCGCCCTCAGGAGCTTCTCCACTTCCTCACGGATAGGTTGAGCCAGAGTGGTTGCAACAGTCCTCTTCCTCTGCTGGATTGGGATGACATTTGGGCTGATGTTGAGGTGATGGCAAGCAACATCTGGATTCACTCCAGGCATGTCGTCTGCCGACCAAGCGAAGATATCTAAATTTTGCAGAAGACAAGAGATGAGCTGACCCTTGTCAGCTTCAGATAATTCAGCGTTGATGGAGAGGCCCTTGCCCTCATCTTCCTCGCTGATTTGGACCTTCTGGATTGCTTGGGCAGGTTCCAAGCGAACTCCATCTCTTGCATCCTCCTCAATTTCTTCTGCAACTGGAACTTGTTCAGGAGTTTCGATTAATTCAGCCATCATGATTTCTTGAGGAGAGGATACGATCATGTTGACCGTTTTCACATAGCATTCCCTGGCCTTCCTTGGGTCGCTCCTGATTCGGTGTTGTTTGGCATTCAAGGCGAACTTTACCGCTTGATGGTAGGTAGAAACGATGGCTTGATAGGCATTTAGGAATGGTCTTCCAAAGATGGCGTTGTAGCTACTGGGAGCATCAACGACTATGAATTTGACCAACTTCACTATCCCTCCCAGAACCACAGAAAGGGTGACGAGTCCTTCCACCTCTTTCTTTTCTCCTGAAAAACCGTAGAGGGGGCCTTCAGTCGAAAGGAGGG
>JAWHQI010001198.1:7500-22500 GCA_033032865.1 Dactylorhiza incarnata
CATTTTGAAATGCTCACACAATTATGCTGTCGAGCAACATTCTTAAACAAATAACGTAAAAAAAAAATTTCCACTTTTTTTTAAGTTTCGTTAAATAAAAAATATAACTTTTTTTAGATTTTTGTTTTTAAGTTTTTTGTACATTTTTTTAATAAAAAAAAAATATGGGCACTTTAAAAAAAATTGCGCGAAGGCCGGCGAGGGGCGAGCGAGGGTTCATTTGGCGCGGTGGTGGCGTGCGGCGTTTGCGGCAAACCCCGCCGCAAGGCGCGTAACCAAATGGCGGGTGGCGGCATTTGCCGCGTTTGCACCCGCCGCGCCAATCGAAACGGAGCAAAAGCTCCATTTCGATCACCTCCTCCTCCCTCCGGTTCCATTGGAGCGTTTGCTCCCGCCGGTTCTTGCCCGCCACCGCCGCGCCAAATAAAGCTCTAAGCTCTGTTTGACGCTTCGTTTTTGCTCAGGTGAGTTTGGAGAAAAATTCTACCGTTGCAGAATACTAGAATACATATTTGGCTACTGTCACGAAAAAATTATTATAGTTCTGAACATAAAAATAGATGAAATTTTTGGGCGGTTAATAACCACAGCTGTCTTGACCGCCGCCGCCACACCAAATGGAGCCTTAATTTCACATATGTTATATATTGACATGCAAATTATTATTATTTTTCATTAGTGCTTGAATTTAGATGATTATGGGTAAATAATAATTCTTAAACATACTTTCAAATAAATGACAATAATAATTATTTAAAGTAGAAATCGACGAAGACTGCGTAAAATAACACAGGTAATTAAAATGAGATAAGTTTGCAAAATTATAAATTGCACTCATCCATCTTTTCAAATTACAAATATATGTTGTATGACGTTAAGTCGACAATTAAGTTTAGCGAACAAGAGCAAGTATAACACAATCTCTTCATGTGAGAACGTGTATCAAATTGAGAGAGTTTGCGCGAATATCACAACCTCATGTGCGCGGGCAGATGGCGTATCAGTGCCTTCACAAAGTGTATTACGAGGGATGAAGCGCCCCGTCTTTGGAACTCATGTTATGTGAGATTTGATATCAGTATATTAGTAGTTCTATGATAAAGCATTCTCTCACTCTTATAAACTAATCCCAAGGCTCAACTCTGGACAGGCGGTGAAATGCGTACAGATCGGAAAGAACACCGACGGCGAAAGCACTATGTTGGGTCAACACTGACACTGAGAGACGAAAGCTAGGGAAACAAATGGGATTACATACCCCAGTAGTCCTTGCCGTAAATGATGGATGCTAGGCGTTGTGCGTTTCGACTCATGCGGCAGCTGGGTACTGCCGCGAGATTTTATGGGGTTACATTTTGTTATTATTTTTAATTTATTTTCGATTTGAATATGTAATGAATGTAAAATTATTGAAAAAAAATTTGAAATATTGTTTTTAATCAAAAAAACAATGTAGGCGGGGTGAGGCCGCCGGGGGGGGGGGGGGCGAAGCCCGCCGCAAGCAGGTGGGTACTGCCGCGGGATTTTATGGGGTATTTTATTTTCTTTTTTAATATGTAGTCAATGTAAAATAATTTATAATTTTCAATAGGTGACGGGGGCGAAGACCGGCGAGGGGTGGGCGAATACCGGCGAGGGGCGGGCGAAGCCCGCCGATGCCGAGGGGGCGGGCGAAGCCCGCCGGTGCCGAGGGGGCGGGCGAAGCCCGCCTTGAATGACAAGCGGGCGAAGCCCGCTTGATTGCGGCCGAAGGCCGCCCGAGAGCATCGAGCACGGGCGTAGCCCGTGCGAAGATGCTCGTATATATATAAATATAAATATATATATATATATATATAAGTATATATAAATTAAGTATATATGAGTATATATATATATGTACATATATACATATATATATAAGTATATATTAAGTATATATATATACATATATACATATATATACATATATATATTTATACATTTATATATATATGTATATATATATACTTATATATATATTTATATATATACATATATATATACATATATATGTATATATACCTATATACTTATATATATAGTATAAGTATATATATATAAGTATATATATATGTATATATACCTATATACTTAAATATATATAGTATAAGTATATATATATATGAATATATATATATTTGTATATATATATAATTAATATATAAATACAAATATACATATATATATATATATATATATATATATATATATATATATACATATATACATTGATGGGGGGTAAGACTGTTGAATGGCTGGTTACTTTGAGCTGAAGGAAAGGCAATTTTTTGATATAAAACTTGAGTTACAACTGAGGTTACAACAGGAAAGAATGAAAAAACATCATAAAACTTGAAGAAAAAGGGCCTGGAGGGAGACGGAGAGGTCTCCAAAAAAGGCTGATCGGAGGTCTCAGCGGTCACTCAAAACTGTGACCGCTCAACCCACTGGCAGGAACTGGAAGCTCTCCAAAGTCCTCCAATTGGTACCCCTACTCCTCTATTTATAGACGCAGGGGCCTGCCCGAACGGGCAGATCTGGAAGGTAACGGGCTGCCTGAAACTGCTGAGATCGTCTGAGACCGCTGAGATCGTCTGAGACCGCTGAGATCGTCTAGACCTGCTGCACCTGAACAGATCACACAAACAGGGAAATCAGAGGGGAGACCTCACGGGGGGAGATCACCCAAGGGGCGATCTCACAGGGGGAGATCGCCCAAGGGGCGATATCCTCCTCGCGGAGGCGAGGTCGCCCAAGGGGGCGACCTCCTCACAGGGGTGATCGCCCAAGGGGCGATCTCACAGGGGGAGATCGCCCAAGGGGCGATCTCCTCCTCGCGGAGGCGAGGTCGCCAAAGGGGGCGACCTCCTCACAGGGGAGATCGCCCAAGGGGCGATCTCACAGGGAGAGATCGCCCAAGGGGCGATCTCCTCCTCGCGGAGGCGAGGTCGCCAAAGGGGGCGACCTCCTCACAGGGGAGATCGCCCAAGGGGCGATCTCACAGGGGGAGATCGCCCAAGGGGCGATCTCCTCCTTGCGGAGGCGAGGTCGCCCCAAGGGGGCGACCTCCTCACAGGGGAGATCGCCCAAGGGGCGATCTCACAGGGGGAGATCGCCCAAGGGGCGATCTCACAGGGGGAGATCGCCCAAGGGGCGATCTCCTCCTCGCGGAGGCGAGGTCGCCAAAGGTGGCGACCTCCTCACAGGGGAGATTTCCCAAGGGGCGATCTCACAGGGGGAGATCGCCCAAGGGGCGATCTCCTCCTCGCGGAGGCGAGGTCGCCCCAAGGGGGCGACCTCCTCACAGGGCAGATCGCCCAAGGGGCGATCTCACAGGGGGAGATCGCCCAAGGGGCGATCTCCTCCTCGCGGAGGCGAGTTCGCCAAAGGGGGCGACCTCCTCACAGGGGAGATCGCCCAAGGGGCGATCTCCTCCTCGCGGAGGCGAGGTCGCCCCAAGGGGGCGACTCCTCACAGGGGAGATCGCCCAAAGGGCGATCTCACAGGGGGAGATCGCCCAAGGGGCGATCTCCTCCTCGCGAAGGCGAGGTCGCCCAAGGGGGCGACCCTCCGGGGGAAAAGTCGAGCGGGGCGCGAAGCTCAACCTTTACGAGGAAAGAAAAAGCGAGACCACTCGTGCAATGGGGGGCCGCCAGGGCTCGGGCAGCTAATTTGAGATGATCGCCGATTTCTGGGTAAAACATACATATATATATATATGTATATAGATATATGTATATTTATATCTGTATATATATGTATATTTATATATGTATATATATATATTTATATATATATATACATATATATATAAGTATATATATATAAGTATATATATGTATATATATGTATACATATATACATATATATATACATATATATATATATATATTTATATATATATAATTATATATACTTATATATACTTATATATATATATTTATATATATACATATATATATACATATATATGTATATATACCTATATACTTATATATATATAGTATAAGTATATATATATAAGTATATATATATATAAGTATATATATATATATGTATATATATACTTAATATATATATACATATATATATATACATAAATACGTATATGTATACATATATATATAATTATATATATGTATATATATAAATATATATATAAATATATATATATGTATATATATATACTTAATATATATATATATGTACATTTATATATATATGTATAAATATATAAATATATATATATATATGTATATATATATACTTAAATATATATGTATATATATACTTAATATATATATATACACATATATATAAGTATATAGGTATTGTTGGGTATTGTATCCACAATAGCCTTGATTTGTAGAAAGTCAACTTTGAACCAAGATTGAATTGTTTGTGTATTTGATATGCTTTTCTAGTAATGCTCTTGCAGGTTCACTTTGCAAAGTGTAGACCAATGTCAGGTCACAATGGGTCAATAAGCACAGTCTCATGCAATGTAATTCTTCATTGTGTGAGGTATGGGGTTGACTCATGTGTGGTCTCTCAATTGGGATATACTTTATGATCAAGACATTAAAGTTTCAAAGCTTAGGTGTGCAGCATTGGCCTGAAGACCAAAGAAGAAATTTCTCTAAGTAAACTTTTCGAGAAGTAAGAAGATTTTCCGAGAACTCTTTCTGTGCTTTCGAAAAGTCCTTATGCTTTTTCGAGAAGGGTTGTTTCAAATGTTTCTCGAGAAGTTGTTGAAATTTCCGAGTAGTTTCTTGTATTTCTCGAGATGTCTTTGTTCTCTCGAAAGGTCTTCTTTGTTTTCGTGAGAAGTACTTTTGTTTTCGAGAAGTCTTTTATCTCTCGAGAAGTACTTTTGTTTTCGAGAAGTCTTTTATCTCTCGAGAAGTACTTTTGTTTTCGAGAAGTTCTTTTTCTCTCGAGAAGTCCTGTCATATATCTTTGACCTTTTCTTTCTAAAGATGTTTTTCGAGAACTAGTCGTTTCTCTCGAGAAGTCTTGAAAATTCTCGAGAAGTCTAGTCCTATCATTTCTCGAAAACTTTGTTTTCCCGTTTTGACGACAAGTCCTTTCCGTCAAATTGACGTGACGTCTTTCCTCGTCTTAAGGTTGAATCGTTAGGATGTCTTCTATATAATGATTGCTCCTTATGATTGATTAAGTTTTTTTGAGTTATTTTTGAGAATGAAAAGATCAGAGTTCATTTTCTCCTAACCCTAATCTGATCCAAGATCGTTGTCAGTGCCGCGCATCGCCATCGTTGGAATTCGATCGTGAGTTATCTGAAATCGTCTTCAAGTGGAAGAGGAAGGTCAATCGATCATTGCCTTACACGTTCTGATTCTATCGGATTGATCAAGACCTTAGAAGATCTGATTTGTGCCGTTTCTATTCTTCATTTTCTACATCAAGCCGAAGTCATTTCTGTCGCAAGAAGAAAAGAAGATCTTCATCAAATTATTCAGATCTGTTTGTGATTTGTTAAGTATAATCTCGTTATCAATTTTATATTTGATTGTAGGAGAGATTGTTCTCCGAGTTGTAGGAGAGGTGATCTCCGAGTTGTAGGAGAGGGTTCTCTCTGAGTTTGTAGGAGATTGATCTCCGAGTTGTAAGAGTTTTGACTCTGAGATTTGTAGGATCGTTCTTGATCCGAGATTTAGTGAAGTAGTCAAGTCTAGCTGTGGTGCTAGATTGGCGAGGCCGGCAAGTGGAGTACCCAAGATCGGGGAACCACTATAAAATTCTTTGTCATCTGTGGTTGTGGTTTGCTTTTTTGTGCGTTCTTTATTTTCAAGATTTTCAATTCCGCAAAAGACGCTGTTATCACCTATTCACCCCCCTCTAGGTGATTTTGGTGGGCATCTAGATATTTCAATTGGTATCAGAGGCAGGTTATTCTTAAAAGGTTAACACCTTGAACAAGATCTTTTCACTCTATTTGCCTTCAAATCATGGAAAAGTGCAAGGAATCGTCTTCGTTGAAATTGCCAATATGTACAAAGGCTAACTTTCCTATGTGGAAAGAAAGAGTCAGATTTTATATGGAAGCCGCAGACCCAAGAATCTTCCAAGTTGTGGAAGAAGGACCTCATGTGCCAATGACTGCCTCAACAGTCAATCCTACGGTTCAAGTACCAAAGAAAATGATGGACTTAACAAAGGATGAGATAGCTCTCGTTGCCTTGGACAAAAAGGCAAAGAACATCATTGCCAGTGCAGTGGATGATTCTATGTTGCAAAATCTAATTCACTGTAATTCTGCAAAAGAAATGTGGACGTCCTTAATAGTTCTTATGGAAGGTACCGAAGAAGTAAGAGATGATAGAAGATCTCTTTTGAATCAAGAGTATGAAGCATTCAAGCAGAATAAAAAGGAGTGCATTGCTGATGCTTATGAAAGATTCTTCAAGATCGTAAACGGCCTAAGAAACTATGGTCGGGAATTCTCAAATGGTGAACTGAATGATAAATTCCTGCGTTCCCTAACGAAAGATTGGGATAGCAAGATTGTTGCAATCAGAGAATTTGGGAAGTTACCAAATCTAGACCCTCAGAATCTGTTTGGGAAACTGTTGTCCCACGAGCTACAAATGAACATTCGGAAAACAGAAGAAGATGGGAATAGAGGTTCAAGCAAGGAAAGAACCTTGGCTATGAAGGCTGAGAGTTCTAGAAAATGCAGAACTTTGTCTCCAATCAGTATACAAGAATCTACTGATGAAGAAGAATCTATGGCCGGCTCCTCCAGCTCAGAAATGTCTGATGGGGAATTCTCTCTTATCTCCCGTCAGTTTAAAAAACTGCTAAACAAAAGAAGACACATGAAGAACAAGTTTTCCTCTGAAAATAGACAGTCTCGACGTGATGGTGATCATCACAAAAAGAGTTCTAGCAATCATGACAGGTATAAATCTAAAACTGGTAAACATATTTCTTCTGACATAGTTTGTTATTGTTGCAATAAGCCAGGGCACATGATTGCTGAATGCCCTTATAAAAAGAAGGAGGGGGGAAGAAAAGAAGAAAAGAAATCCACTCACAGAAAAAGGAAGACTGAAAAGAGTCTAGTCGCTAAAAAGAACAAAACTTTAAGTGACAGTGACTCGGAAAAATCAAGTAGTGAAGAAGAAGCCTACTTCGGGTTGATGGCTATGACTGATGATGAAGAAGAACCTCCATATACTAGGAAGGTAAATTCTCACACTATGCTATCTGATTCGGATTATGCTTCTGCTGAACAAAAAGATTATCTCTCTGATGATGAATCTAAACTCATGACCCAATACACCGAAATGCTCAAGAGCTTTGACAAGTGCCGAAGGATTGTCAAATCTCAGACCAAGGAAATTATGTCTCTTAAGGAAATGGAAACCAATTTGAGAAAGGAAGTTGAACAACTTTCTTCCTTCAAAGAGGAAGTCCAAGTCTTAAAAGACAAGATCAAAAGCTCGGATGAGCTCCTTGATCGGAGAGCGAACTCTATCAAAGTTTTGGAAGAACAGCTAGCCGCTGAACGAAAGCTAGTTGAAAAGTTTTCACAACCCAAAACAATTCTTCCGCTCATTGATAGATTCACTGCTCAAGCAAGTACTAGTGGATTTGGTCATGTGGTAGGTCCTAGTAACACTACTAAGGGCACACATGCCAATAAGAAATTCATGAATGCTAAGAAGGCCTCCATTGAAGAGAAAGGGAAAGCCCATCAAAAACATGTACCATTTCAGAAAGTTATTTTTCCCTCAAACATTTATGACATGCAAAGCACTTATGGTCACTTGACCCGACCAATTAAGTTTGGACCTGTCAATGACTATAAGGGATGGACTAGTCCCCGAAACTTCGAAGATAGTGTTTTCAAAGCATCTCATGAAGAAATAAATCTAAGAGATTATGGTCCTTATGTTCACGGACATAATAAGAAGAAAGCACCAATAGTAAAGACTATTGTACCTAAGCCAGAGGAGAAAGCATTACCCTGTGTATGCTGTACTCATGAAACATATTCATCCAGAAGGATTGCTCCTGCCAAAATCAACGTTCAAAGAATTAAGCAGGAAAATAGTAAGAGAAGGTACAATAGGTTTAACTGTTGGTGTTGCGGCAAAATAGGTCACTTTGCCGTAGACTGTTGGTTCAATTTCACATATTCCAAGAGACCACAAATTAACAATGCAAGAAAGACCACTCGCAATATTAATGCTCCTCGTGGTACTCAACTAACAAGGGACCAAGGACCCAAAGTAGTTTGGGCTCCTAAGGCAAAATAATTTGTTTTTGCAGGTATGTCCAAAGGCCATCAAAAATCCTATCTGGTATTTGGACAGTGGTTGTTCTCGGCACATGACCGGGACTAGAAGTCTACTGCAAAATTTTACTCCAGTTGAGAATGGACCAAAGGTTATTTTTGGGGGGTCAGACCGTGGAATTACAAAAGGCTATGGTATGATTTCTAATGGCAATGTATCTTTCTTAGATGTGGCTTATGTGGAAGGATTAGAACATAATCTGATAAGTATAAGCCAACTCTGTGATAAAGGATACATAGTTGTTTTTTGTAAAGACAAGTGTTTGATAAAGTCGGCAGAAAATTCTGAAACAATTCTATCAGGCACTCGTCATAGGAATATTTTCTGTTTAAATTTTATTTGTTTATCATCTTCTACACCAGTATGTCTTTTAGCAAAAGATAGTGCAACTCTTGCTGATCAATGGCATAAGAGATTAGCACATATAAACTTCAAAACTATAAATAAGTTGTTTTCACAAAACTTAGTACGTGATGCGCCAAATGTTAAGTGCATTAAAGATAGACCTTGTCATGCTTGTGTAAAAGGCAAGCAAACAAGAGCTACCTTTAAAAGCATCATAGGCAAAGATTCAACTAGGTGCTTGCATCTACTTCATATGGACTTGTTTGGTCCTTTGCAAATTAGAAGTTTAGGAGATAAGTCTTTTACATTAGTTATTGTAGATGATTACTCACGTTTCACATGGGTATTCTTTCTTAAACACAAGTCAGATACGTTTGGCATTTTCACTAAGTTTGTCAAGCAAATCCAGAACGAATTTGAATGCACCGTGGTCAAAATCAGAAGTGACCATGTAACAGAATTTGAATCTGGGGCTATGACAGATTTTTGTGAAAGTCTAGGTATCTTTCATGAGTTTTCCTCACCTCGAACTCCACAACAAAATGTGGTAGCTGAGAGAAGGAATAGAACACTCATTGAGGCTTGCAGAACAATGTTGAGTTACACTTCTCTACCCGAATATCTTTGGGCTGAAGCCGTCAACACTGCATGCCACGTGCAAAATAGAGCACTCATAAACAAAAACCATGAAAAGACTCCTTATGAACTACTAAAAGGCAAGAGACCAACCATCTCTTATTTTAGAATCTTTGGCTGCAAATGCTTTGTACTTAATAATGGAAAGCATTACAAAACTAAGTTTAGCGAAAAGAGCTTTGAAGGTATTTTCGTAGGCTATAGCAGCCATAGTAAAGCTTATCGTATTTTTAATAAGAAAACTTTGGTTGTAGAAGAGTCTATTAATGTTGTATTTGATGAGACGAGCATGCTTCAAAGCAGCTCTTCTAGTTCTTCTATTGAAGTTGCAGGTTCAAAGTTGCAAGATACACACTTGCATAAGCCAGTTAAAGACGACGCTCAAACCTTCGTCAAAATCTCTCCTCTAACCTTAGCTGAAGAGGAAGATCACCAAGATGAAGAACCAACTCCAGTGGAAGAATTTGTTCCAGTTGAAGAAGAAGTAGTTCCCGTTGTTCCAAGCGATGCGAGAAATCTTGAATTTAGACACATGAGGGATCACCCTATTGATCAAATCATAGGAGATCCTCATGATGGCATTAGAACAAGAAGAGGTACTACTAATGAAAATTTGCACTTGAGCTTTCTTTCACAGGTAGAACCAAAGAAATTTCAAGAAGCAAATGAAGACCCACACTGGATTATTGCAATGGAAGAAGAATTAAACCAATTCAAGCGTTGCAAGGTCTGGACACTTGTTCCAAAACCTAAGGATAAGAACATAATTGGAACAAAGTGGGTGTACAGAAACAAGTTGGACGAAGATGGAACAATCATCAAGAATAAAGCAAGACTTGTAGCAAAAAGGCTATAGACAGGAAGAAGGGATTGACTTCGATCAAACTTATGCTCCGGTAGCAAGGCTTGAAGCGATCAGAATGTTCTTAGCCTTTGCTGCATTCAAGGGTTTCACCGTATATCAAATGGATGTCAAGTCAGCATTCCTCAACGGAAATATCAAAGAAGAAGTATACGTGGAACAACCTCCAGGTTTTATCAATCCAGACTTTCCTAATTACGTTTACTTATTACAAAAAGCTTTATATGGGTTAAAACAAGCTCCTCGAGCTTGGTATGAGACGCTGTCTAACTTTCTTCTTGAGAACAAGTTCACAAGAGGAAAGATAGATAAAACATTATTTCTTAGGGAAGTAAAAGGCAAGATTTTGCTAGTGCAAATCTATGTTGATGACATTATTTTTGGCTCTACGGACGACAATCTTTGCAAAAAGTTTTCAAAACTTATGCAGGGAAAGTTTGAAATGAGCAGTATGGGCGAGCTGAAATATTTCTTAGGACTTCAAGTGAAACAATCTGAAGATGGAATTTTCATCTCACAGACAAAATTCACCAAGGAGTTGATTAAGAAATTTGGAATGGAGAATGCAACCTCTATGAGGACTCCAATGAGCTCAGCTATGTCTCTGGACAAGGACGAGAAAGGGAAACCTTTTGATGAAACCAAATACAGAAGCATAATTGGCTCTTTGCTCTACCTTACTGCCAGTAGACCTGACATAATGTTTTCTACATGTGTATGTGCTAGATATCAGGTGAACTCTAAGGAATCTCATTACACTGCTGCAAAGCGAATCTTGAGATACATTAAAGGCACACCAAATCTTGGCTTATGGTACCCAAGAAGTAATGATAGCGAACTAATAGGCTATTCAGATGCAGATTTTGCAGGTAGCAGAGACGACAGGAAAAGCACTTCCGGAACATGCCAATTTCTCGGAAGAAGACTTATTTCCTGGAGTAGCAAGAAGCAGAATTGTGTTGCAATCTCAACCGCCGAGTCAGAATATATTTCTGCAGGCAGTTGTTGCGCACAACTTCTATGGATCAGGAACCAGCTTCAAGATTATAATTTGAAGATAAAGAATATTCCAATGTTTTGCGACTCCTCTAGCGCAATTGCTATAGCAAATAATCCGGTCTCACACAGTCGGACAAAGCATATCGAATTAAGATATCATTTCATCCGAGAGCATGTGGAGAATGGGGATATCAACTTAAGTTATGTCTCTACAGATAAGCAAATAACAGATATATTCACGAAGCCGCTGGATGAGACCAAGTTCTCCTTCTTCAAGACAGAACTTGGAATGCTCAACATGGAATATTGATCAAACAAAGGATAAGAGAAGAAGATAAGTAAATTTACTTAAATTTTATCTTATTTTTATGTTCTAAAATGAAGCACAGCATATCCTTTGGAGTGAAGAAAAATCAAAGATGAAAATTTCAAGTCATCATTAAACTTCTCGAGAAATGAAGTGAACATCTCGAGAAATGACTTGCTGTTGTTTGAAGATAAAATATTTCGAAAAATTTGACTTCATCTCTCGAAAAATGAACTCACACTTCTCGAGAAATGGGTAATCTCTCGAGAACCTTCTCAACCTCTCGAGAAATGTCTTATACTTCTCGGAAACTTTATTCTCAAATTTTCGAGAATATGAAGAGCCAGGTACGCGTGAACTTTATCTTCTTTAACTTAATTAAAACCAAATTAATTGTCACATCAGAATCACACTATAAATAGAGTCTCAAAATGAATTAAGAGGTCACGCGAAGTACTTCCATTTCCTCTCGAAAAGTGTCGTCGGTTCATCTCCTCTTACGCAAAATCGACGTTCCAGTTCGCCCTCAGAAGGATCTTTTCTAGTTCCAGCCCTCATTTCAAGTTCTCCTCTCGATCAATGGCTCCGTCAGGAAAACCTAAGATTGGAGTCGGCAGTGAACTCGTGCGAGAAGGTCTCCAGTCTATGTCAGATGAGTTTCAAAACCTTTTTTATCTGTTAGACGCAGCAGGACTGTCATTCGTACTAGAACATCAATGTCGAATTCTATTTCAAGAGGTAGAGGATCTGTTTATCAATGTAAAAGTTCACAAAAACGGAAATAGGATGAAATCTATGGTTGGAAATTTCAAAATCAAGATTAATCCAAAATCTCTTTCCAAGTATTTGAAAGTTCCATTGGAAGAAAATGAGGATACTCTAAGTAATGAGGATTGGGCTCATGCCCTAATCTTTTGTGGGTTAGATAAAGGAACTTCAATCATTCGTAGACAAAAGATGAGCGATGTTGGAAAATTGTTAGTGGACATTATTTCAAAGGTTTTACTTTGTCATACTGGCAGCCTGGGTCATGTCTCTTCAGATGTTTTCAGTTTAGTAGCAATAGTGGTTTGTGGAAAAAGGTTCAGCTGGGCAGACTTTTTATTCAATAAGATCAAAGAAAGCATATTGAGCCCCAATTTTGCAAGAATCCTGACACTCTATTTAAATCAGCTGGATCCAGTTGTGTTTGACATGTCCAAAGGAGCTATTATTCATCATTTGAAGAAGGTAGATGTTGTCACAATGAAGAGGTGGAATATCAGAATTAATAAGCCAGCTGCAGGTGCAGGTCCCCAGGGGGAGCCTATTACTTCAGCTCAATCAGTTCCTGAATTTGAAGCTCCTGCTCCTCCTCCAGAAACATCAGCAACTCCAGCTCCACCTCCAGCTCAACTCAGTTCATTTCCAGATCCAGATCCATCTCCAGCTCCACAAGACACCATTCCTTCAGCAGAACCAAATACAGTTCCTTCTCCATCAGCTCAGGATCCTTCAGAACAAAGATCCTTCAGAACAAGTTCCTTCAGATCTAGCTCCTTCCAAAACTCCATCAATCCCAGATAATCAAGTCTTGTCAGATACTCCTATGGAAACTACTGTTCTTTCACAAGATCAAGGGGATCATTTCTCACCTCCTCCAACTTTAGATGAAGACAGAATTGATTCCACCATAGCAGATGTGGTAGGTGAAATACTTAAAGGTGCTGATGATGTGCTTAGCACTAGTGACCACATGGGTAAGTCAGGAGCAGATTTTGATTTTACTCTAGAAGGAGATGATGTTTCAGTGCATGTTTCATCTCCTCCCCCAGTACATATTGAGGGGGAGCAAGATCCTTGCTCAGAAACAAACAAGGAAGCTCAGGAAAAGATTGTTGTTTTATCTCCTGTGAAGCTCCTAAGTTCAGTTGTTCTTGAAGATCTACCAGAAGAAGCTCTGCCAATCCCTCCTCCTCCATCTCTTCTTGATGAACATTCAATTCTTGGTAAAATTGAACTTATGCTTCAAAGACATAGTGCCAAAATAGATTACTCCTTCAAAGAAGTTCATGCAAGAATATCTGATGTTGAAAAGGAAATGTCAAAGAAGTTGAAAGAATTCAAAACCAGTTCAGATCAACTAAAAGAGGTTGTTATTCAGGGAGGAAAGGCTATTGATCACACCATAGAGGGTGTAGCCACAGTGCTAGCTGAAGTTATTCAAGTAAGAAAAACTCAAGAAAACATGGCTTCAATGGCTGAAGATAATACTTTCAAAGTTATTGATGAAGTTGGCCAGTTTAAGGAATCTATTCTCCAAACCCTCTCTGTAGAAGTCAGAAAGGGGGAGGACAAGTTGATAGGATCAATTGATGAGAATTTATTTGCATTTCATAATCATATGAGTGAGAAGTTTGATCAACTGTCTCAGGGAGTCCAGAAGCAGGTAGCTGATATCAAAGAATTCACACAAAGGTCTACCACTTGGCTTCATAGTGAGATCTTTCCAGACTTGGGCATTGACCCTGCTGTTCCCCCTCCTCAGTATGAGCCTCCTCAGTTCTCTCCAAGACAAGCTGTGTCTTCTGATGTAGAAGTTGCTTCTTCTAAGCAAGGTTCTAGAAAAAGAAAATATGGTGAAGGACCTTCTGCTAAGAGATCAGTTCCTGAATCTAGTTCAGCAGGCTCTGGCAAAGCTGCTGCTACTGATCCTATGAATTATCCAGAGATTTGGAGTCCTATTTCAAAGGCTATCATTCTTGATTCACTCAGATTAGTTGAAGAAGGAGGAATGCAAGTTCAAGACTATTACAGCTCTTCTGAATGGAAACTTTATCAAACCAGCTAGACCAAAAGGAGATTACATTACAGGATATATAAGTACAATGATCCTACAGCTCCTCCAGCTCCTCCTAAGTACCATCCTAAACCTTTTGCATACTTCAAAAGACAGGAACAGAAAAAAAGAGACAATGCCAGAGGTTGAAGATCATCAAATTCTATTGTCATATGCTTGTGTGAACTTTAATTCATTAGACAATCTTAAATCTAAATATAGTTTTTGATTCTGATGTGACAATCATGTTCTTATATTTAGATATTGCTCTTAATGTTCTTTCTTGTATGTTCTTTTTATATTTAATATGGCTACAATTCATCTTGGTAAGAAGGGTTCTGACTTCTACAAATAGGGGGAGATTGTTGGGTATTGTATCCACAATAGCCTTGATTTGTAGAAAGTCAACTTTGAACCAAGATTGAATTGTTTGTGTATTTGATATGCTTTTCTAGTAATGCTCTTGCAGGTTCACTTTGCAAAGTGTAGACCAATGTCAGGTCACAATGGGTCAATAAGCACAGTCTCATGCAATGTAATTCTTCATTGTGTGAGGTATGGGGTTGACTCATGTGTGGTCTCTCAATTGGGATATACTTTATGATCAAGACATTAAAGTTTCAAAGCTTAGGTGTGCAGCATTGGCCTGAAGACAAAAGAAGAAATTTCTCTAAGTAAACTTTTC
>JAWHQI010001198.1:30000-42500 GCA_033032865.1 Dactylorhiza incarnata
ATATATATATACATATATATGTTGGTGCCAAAAATGGTACCTCCAAAAGTCACACTAAAAAGGGGATGGGAGAAAACTGTGAAGTGCAGGTTACTAAGACGGAAGATGCTGGAAGAGAGGAAAAACGATCACAGAAAAGCGATCACGAAAAAATGAGACCGCTTACACAGGTTGTAAGCTGGAGCTTCGGGGCAAAAAGTACCTTTTCTGGTACCCCTACCCCTCTATTTATAGACGAGGGGGCTGCCCAAACGAGCCGAACTGAAAACTACGGGCTGCCTGGGATACGGGAGAGCCAGGGCAGGGAGAAGGGGTGCAAATAGCAAAAATAAGGAAATCGATCAGTCCGCTTAAGCTGGCGGTCTCGCAATGTCCTGACCGCTTGGCACTTAGAAAATTCCGGTTTGAGGAGGAAGCTGGCGATCTGGGCGATCACCGAAACTGAGACCGCTGAGACCGAAAAATTTGACCAGCAAGAGGAGGTCGCGTGCTTTCCGGGCAAACATAATCCCCGCACATTTTTAAGTTGCACCTGGAACTTCGAAAATGTAAGCTTTGACCGCTGAGACCGCGACCGTCATAAATGCAGCTTGGTCTATAAATACCGGCTGAAATCTTCATTTTCCAAGACATTGAGAAATTCCAACCCTCGAGCGGTCTCTAAAAATTAGGTAGGCGTGATCTCTTAAAAAGATGACTATGCTCGATCTTTTAAAAGCTCTTCCATCGAAGGCGAACTCTCCTGGGAAAAAGGAAAGCGTCAGTTCGAAAAAAGGAAAGAAGGTGTCGAAGGCTTTAACGAAAGCGAGCATTTCCAAGGGGACCGCCTGATCTCCGTCAAAATCTGAACTTCCTGAGGGTTCAGTTGCGCCGGTCTCTGTTGTTTCTGAACCATCTAATGCTTCTTCAGACCCTGTATGGAAATTATCTGATTTTTCCATTTCCTTTGATTGTCATAAGTCCCTGGAAGTGCTAGATCAAACAATTTCCAAGCAACCTGAGACCGCCTCTACCGAAACCATTTTGGCCGGTCTGCGCCAGAAATAGGCCGAGGCAGAATCCTTAAGGCAAAAGATTGCGGATCAAGTGGGAGCTGCCAAGAGCAAGAAGAGAAAAGATTCAAGCCCATCTAGTTTGACTTATAAGAGAAGCAAAAGAAATGAGGAAGAAAAAGACGTGATCGCCTTGGGGGCGACCACACTTCCTGAATCTACCGATCTGGAGAACACCGCGGAAAATTCAAAGGTGAGTGCTAAGGGCGATCCCTTCTTCCCCCCTGCGATCTCAACTTTATCAAGAGAGGATGATTCCGGATTAATCGCCTATCTTGATGAGGTTTCTTCTAATAATTCATCTTTTTCATCGTTGCAGGTGTTGGATCCCCTTGAGGCTTCAGCTCTCAGAAATGCCGTTGTTGAGAAGGAGATCGCGGATAGGGAGAAGGAGATCGCTGACGCAACGATCAAGGCAAAGGAGGAGGAAGAGAAAAAGAAGGAAATTGAAGAGGTGATGAAGAAGAAGAAAGAGAAAGAGGCAGAGGAACAGAGGGAAAGAGAAAAGAAAGAGAAGAAGGAGAAAGAAGAAAAAGAAAAGAAAGAAAAGAGGGAGACGAAGGAGAAGAAAAAGAGAGAGGACGAGGAGAAGAAGAAGGACAAGGAGAAAAAAAGAGAAAAAAGAAAGAGAGGAAGAGGAAAAGAAGAGAGAGGCGGCTAAGACCATTGAGGAGAAGGAGAAGGAGGCGGTCAGGGTCGCTAAGGAGAAGGCGACTCTGATCGCTGAGGAAGAGAAGAAGAAAGAGACAGTTAGGCAGACCGCTGAGAAGAGAAATACTGAAGAGGAGATCGCAAAGAAACTACAGATTGTAAAGGAGAAAGCTGCACTTTCTAGCGATCTTCCTGGCGATTCATCTCAGGAAGACCGTCTGAACAAGGCTGCAACAGATCGCGCGGCGGCGGTCTCAGCTTTACGAGCTGGTAAGGGTAAGAAGACTCTCAAGTCGGTCGAATTCCTTCCATTACCTGTGGTTCGACCTGTCTCTCCAAAAAGGAAACGTGAGGTCATCCTTATTGAGACCGACGATATCCTTTTGAGTAATGAAGGGTTAAAAAGAAGAAGAAAGGAGGGAGAAAGATCGCAAAAAAGAGAATTGGAAAGAATGGATCTGGAGCGTTTAAGGGGATCAGATCGCCTTTCACTGACCGCAGATCCCGCGGTCACTAAAGATTTTGGAAGAGCTTTACGTGACTGCGGTCTCGACTTCTTTCCAAGTACTCTTTCTGCTTATTAAAAGAATTTATTTGATCGTTCATTAATGTTTGAAGTAACCCATTTCTTGTGAGCGCAGATGATGCCAATGATGAGATCGAGGAGGGAGAACTTCCTCAGCATACTGTGACCTCTCCCCAGCTCGCCAGCATTCTCAATCCAATATTCGAGGACATTTGCTCTATGCTGATGAGAGAGCGAACTCAGAATGATCAGGTCCGAGATCTTGAAGAGAAACTGCGCACTAATGAGAAGAGGGTTCGAGAGGAATGTGATCTGAAGATTGCAGAGATCGCGCGAGCTCTCAAGAAGGCTGAAAAGGATGCTGAGTATTACAAGGGGAAGGTTGCGGCGCTGTCTGCGGAGAAATAGAGGCTGAGGGGCGGCCATGCAAAGATGCTGATGAGACCGGGTACCTCCAGCGATCATCCAGTGGAGAGACCGCAGCCTGAAATTGTGCTAATCCCTATGGAGCAGGTGGACAAGGAAATGTCAAAGATTCACCGATCTGCAATACTGGCTAATCACAGTTAGGTATCGGTTATGGCCGCAGTGAACGACATGCAGGATGTTGCGGCTCATGTAGGGAGAAATAGGCCTTTAAGGAAATAAACATTAATTTGAGACCAAGCGGTCTCTGGATTTAACCAATTTGTCTTGTAATATTTTTACTATTAATGTTCCATATATTTTTGTGGTTCCTTTTAATTATATGTTTTGTGCGGTCCTGATTTCTATGATTTCGATCTCTTTATGCCCGGATTGCCTGTATTATTACTGCTTTGTGTGTATGTGTTTTATTGATTGAGACCGCCAATATAACATGCTTTCGTGTAGCCTTGCATAGGTCGAGCGATCTGAGCATTTTTTTGCTGGGCGGTCTGCAAAAGGTAATGATTACGAAATGACCCTTCTACTTCTATAAATAGCTGCCTTCATAACCTTCATTTTATGCTTTCTTGAATGCGCTCTAAGCACCGATCTCAGCGATCGCTTAAAATGATGTCCGCTCGTTCTTCTTCTGCCAACATCTTTCTGAATGCCGATCATAAGCAAGGTCGTTTATCAAAGGATGAGTATATTGATTTTATAAAAAAGTATATGATCCAGACTCAGATAGTTGTGAGACTGCCAGCCGAACATGAAAGGTTGAACTTCGGAGAGGAGAAGAAATTTGTCATCCCCATTGATCACTTCGATCACGGAATAAAAATCCCCCTCCCTTGGGAATGGCGGGAAATACTTGAATATTATGGTATGGTACTTGCCCCGTTGGCCCCGAACTCCATCGGTCTGGTCAACGTTTTCATCAATTACTTGAGATCGGACAAGGTGAGATTCACGATGAATCTGTTCCGTGCAACCTTTACCGCGAAGATTTTAAGCAAGAAGAAGGAAGAGTTTAAAGGGCTGATGTATTTTTCAGCAGAAGGAATAAAAATCCTTAATCTTCCCAACAAAATCTCTTTCTGGACAGAGAGATTTCTCATTTTTGAAGGTGACCTTGGCGGTCTCAAGAGCTCACCATCTCCGCGACCTAACAGCATCTTTAAGAAGATAAAAGCGGTCTCAACCGAGGAGCTGAAGATTTTGGCCTTCGGGGCGGGCAAGAGGATCGACCTCATTCACTATCTAGCGATCTGGCCCGAGATCGCTGAGATCACCCCAGCCGAGAGTAAGTATTCCTTGCGGTCTCGAGTAGTTTTCTTTCATGTTTTTTGTATCTTTTTCCAAACTTTTTCCTTTTTCCTATCCTCTAGCGACCTTTGCGGTCCCCGAAAAAGATCCTGTCTCCCTAGCAGTGGAAGTTCTCACTCAAAGGGAGAGGAGACTGAAGCGTGAGGCCGACGTGTTCGGCACCACCTCTGAGACCGCCGAGCGAGATTTTCCCTTGGTGGGTTTTAAAAGAAGAATGAAGGACATCAAAGGAAAACCTCTCCTCAAATGGGCGGCTAAAGGAAAATCTGTGAAGGTGTCCACTGATCTGCACTTGTGGAGCGGGAAGGTGACCCGTCGCGCATACGCGGTCACTTCGGCTTTATACGGTAGAAAGAATACAAATGAAATATTGAGAATTGAGACCGAAGAGCTCCCCGATCTCTGTGCTCAAGTGACCGCCAGAAGCACCATCCTGAACCACTATATGGGGCGGTCTCTTCGCAGCGCTCTGGACGAAATAACTGTTTTGCAAGAGGAAAGAAAGGTGAGAATTTTACCTATATTTTATAAATGCATTACTTGTGATCGCGCGGTCTAATATATTTCCTTTTGGCAGCAATTTGAAAAGGCAGCCTACGATCCTGAAAATCCAGCTTTCCAGAGGGCTATGATGCACCACAAAAAAGAGACCGCTGACCAAGTGCTAGATGAGGTTCGTAACCGCGGTGGATTTACTGAAGAATTCAAAGATATCTCATTTGCCGATCTCTTCCCTGATGCGGCACAGAGAATTGAAGAACAATCTGTGACTGCTGAAGAGACCGCGGATGTTGCTGATGAGACCGCAGGTCAAGATGAAGATGTCGTGATCGAAGACAAAGAAAGTGGAAGCCGCTATACCCTGGGCCTAGATTCCAGTTCGAGCTCAAGCTCTGGATCTAGAATTCCAGGGAATAGTTTAGAAGAATCTTCCGCAGAAACTGGTTCTTCCCCCTCGAGCGAGCGGTCTTCTAAGAGATCAAAGAGAGAATAAATTGTAAAAAAAAATTCACTTTTTCTTTTTTGGAGACCGACCGGTCTCGTTGTAGTAGACATTTGAGAATATATATAAAAATTGAATTTCTGTTAGATTCTGTCTAAGTGAGTGAATTTGTTTTTGATGCATATATTTATTTGTTCTTCTGAGTTAGAATCGGCATTCGATCTCAATGACTTAGGTTTATCACATGATTTTCTTTCAAAATTAAAGAACTTCAGGTGGCGATCTTTTGGAAAAGACACTAAAGATCTTGAAGGAAAACCGAAGCTTTATATAAACAAGACTACTTTGTGATCTCGAGATAATCAGATGCTAATAAAAAGAAATTCAGCAACTCTCAATTGTTTGATCAGAAAGTAACCAACTTATCCATAATAGTTATGCGGTCTCAGATTACATAGGTCGCAATATAAGGAAACTAGAACTTGAAGATGATTCGAACTCATCGAACTCTGGATGATCGACGCCCAAATGACTTTCAGGAAACCCGTTTGATGACCCCTTGAAAGCCAAGATCATTACTTGAAAAGTAAAATAATAACTCCTCATGAATTCCAGTTCAGCGATCATATTATATTCAGACCGCCATCTTGAAGAATACCCAACTTTCACTTGGTGAGGAGGAGAAAATCATGATCATTCCATATAGCTTTGAATAACAGGGAACATCGGGATCTCGATCTTACCAAGACCGGGCCGACCTCTATCAAGCTGGCATAAGAGATTCCTGAATAGCGACCTCAATTATCCTGAAAAAAATATGCCCGGTGATCATAAATGAATCAGATCGCTCTTTGGAGAAAGAGTAGGAAAGAAGAACATGCGGTCTCATAAATTGCTGACCTCCCGATCCCAGTACAAAGGGATGAATAGGATTTTTATAGTAAGAAGAAGATGGGAAAAAAGGATCTCAAAAATGATCCATAGGGATGGTGTGGTCATGCCGCGGAGGCTATACCGACATTGCTTTTCTTAAAGGATTATCGAGTTTGCTGCAAACTTGCCAATCTAAGGTTCAGGCGATGATCATAGATGTTTCTGGCCGCCCCTTACCTAACCACGCTTCAACGAGTATTCGAGAGTTACAGACCAAAATGATCGGTAGGGCAGGTGTGGTCATGCCGCGGAGGCTACACCGACATTGCTTTCCCTGAAAGATCATTAAGATCGTAACAATGTCCTTCCCAATGCATGACAGAGCTGAGCCAGCCACCTAGACCTCCTTGATATGCTGAGGTGTGCCAGATGTCAGCAAGGACCCGGTATCCTAAACTTCTACCCTCGAGCTTGGCGAGATACTGCTACACAGATTCAAAATCTCCCCGACATCTGTGGTCCCGGCAGAATTACACGTCGAGCTAACAAGTCGAGGGGGAAGATAGTAGGATCCGTCGATGTCTCACTTGACAGGTTTTTGGCTTTTCAAAAAACAACTTATTTTTAAGACTTGTCATCCATCACTTGCATTGCGAATGTTTTGATAATACCTGCGTGATGTTTGAGAGAAGAAATGTGAGAAAAAGAATGAGTGAATCAGATACGAACATTTAAAAAAAGAAGAGCTTGAGATCATCTCCGCTCCATGAATGAGGCAATTCTTCTCCTTTATAAGTTTGGAGATGGTAAGCACCATTTTTAAGCACACTCTTCACCACGAATGGCCCCGCCCAGTTTGGGTTAAGCTTTCCAACTGAACAGGCTCTTGCTGCTGTATCAACTTTCTTCAGGACTAGATTCCCAACAGCGAATTCTTTGGTTCTTACATTTTTATTGAATAGCCTCTCCATTCTTCTTTTCACCTCTTCTTGTCTGATGATCGCCGTATCTCTCAACTCCTCAATTAAATCAAGGCTACATTTTAGTTCCTCATCATTTCCTTCCATCCAATCAATTTGATTCTGTTGTGCCAATAATACTCTTGGGCTTTTTACTTCAAATTCCACCGGAATAAGGGCTTCGGAACCGTGTGACAATTTGAATGGAGTCTCTCCAGTAGCAGAACTTGGAGTTGTCCTCAAGGCCCATAAGACGGAAGGTAGTTGTTCTGCCCAGTTGCCCCAGAGATTTTCTACCTTCTTTTTCAAGAGATTTATGATGAGTTTGTTGGCGGCTTCTACCTGCCCATTGCTTCTAGGATGATGCACACAAGCGAAACGTAGCTCAATGCCAATTTGCTTACAGAAATTAATAAGAGTTGAATTATTGAACTGAGAACCATTATCCGTGATGATTGCCATTGGAATTCCGTGCCGACATACTATCTCCCCGCAAATAAAATTTTACACGGCTTGAGTAGTAATTTTGGTCAATGCTTTTGCCTCTATCCATTTGCTGAAATAGTCAATCATGACTATAATATATCGTCGCTGCCCACTTGCCATAGGGAAAGGCCCAATCAAATCCATTCCCCAAACTGCAAACGGCCATGGAGTTGCTATCGACTTGAGTTGTTGAGCCGGCTGATTTTGGAGAGGAGCAAACTTCTGGCACTTTACACATTTCTTAGCAAATTTTTCCGCATCTTTCCTCATTTGAGGCCAAAAATAGCCTAGCCTCAGAATTCTTTTCTCCAAAGTTCTAGCCCCAGAGTGACTTCCACATTCTCCAGAATGGACCTCCTAAAGGACCGCTGGAATCTCCTCTTCCGAAACACACCGTGCTAATGGTGAAAGGAAAGTTCTTCTATAAAGCACTCCTGCAACAAGATAATAGTTAGCCGCTTTCCGTTTAAACCTTTTCCTATCCTTTATTGCTGAATGGAGCTCTCCAGTTGAAAGATATAGAACAAATGGATCCATCCAAGATGGATGCTGATCAATCTCCATGACCTCTCCTTCTTCAATTGCTGGGCGAAACAATTCCGAAGTTGTTCCTCCCGAGAGAAGTCCAAACTTTGCCAACTCATCTGCTTCCACGTTCTCACCCCTTGGAATATGGTCGACGTTGAAGCTTTTGAACTTCCCTACCTCGATTTTTACCAGAGTTAGATATCGCTTTAAAATACTATCTCTAGTTTCGAAAGTTCCATTTACTTGAGAAGCCATCACCAAAGAATCTGTGAAGACTTTGACATCATCAATCCCCAACTCTCTTACAAACTTAAGACCGACTAGCAAAGCCTCATATTCCGCCTGATTATTTGTTACTTGAAAATGGAACTTCAGCGCCTGATCCAGCCTTACTCCATTTGGGTTGATTAAGACAACTCCTGCTCCGGAAGAATTTTTTCCTGAGGCTCCATCCATGAAGATTTTCCGGGCAAGGGGTACTCCAACACCCTTCTGAGACTCAACTTCTTTGGCATCCACCATGAAGTCTGCTAAAACTTGAGCTTTGATCGCCACCCTTAGAACATAAGATATGTCAAATTCACTAAGCTCTATTGCCCACTTTGCCATCCTTCCTGAATGTTCTGGTTTCTCTAAGACACTCTTCAATGGAAGATCAGTAACGACTAGAATCGAATGAGCTTGAAAATATGGTCTTAATCTTCTCGCTGAAGTTACGCGCATTAAGGCCAACTTTTCGAGAATAGGATAGCGAGTCTCTGCATTCTTCAAGATTCGACTCACGTAATAGACTGGGAATTGCTTCTTTTTCTCCTCTCGGACCAAAACAGAGCTTATGGCATCGGCTCCGACTCCCATATACAGAAATAGATTTTCTCCTTCTCGCGGGCTTTGGAGCAAAGGGGTTGATGTCAATTGCTTTTTAAGCTGAGTGAAAGCATCATCACACTCCTTCGTCCACTCGAACCTACTCCCTCCCCGTAGGGTCTTAAAGAAAGGTGCACTCTTATCCCCTGATCGGGAGATGAAGCGACTTAAGCCTGCCATCCTCCCTCCTAGCTGCTGAATTTCTTTGGGGGACTTGGGAGGTGGCATCTCCAAAATAGCTTTTACTTTGTCAGGATTGGGTTCCAGCCCTTCTGGAGTAAGGAGGTGACCCAGAAATTTTCCTTTACTTGCCCCGAAAACACACTTCATCGGATTAAACCTCATATTAAAAGTTCGAAGGGTTGCGAAAGTTTCCGAGAGGTCTCTAAGATGAGAAGAGAATAATTTGCTTTTTACCAAGAGGTCATCAACATATACCTCAAGGTTTCTTCCTTTTTGACTCCTGAAAACTGTATCCATCATTTTCTGATAGGTTGCTCCAGCATTTTTTAGCCCAAAAGGCATTACGAGATAACAGAAGCAATCGTCATTTGTGATAAATGAAGTATGAGGTATATCTGGTTTATGCATTCTGATTTGATGGTAACCTGAAAAAGCATCTAAAAAACTCATAAAAGAATAACCTACCATAGAATCTACTAAAGAATCTATCCGAGGCAAGGGGTAGCAATCCTTGGGGAAAGCTTTATTGAGTTTGGTAAAGTCGACACACATCCTCCATTTTCCACCTGACTTCTTTACCATTACAACGTTTGACACCCATTCTGGGTATTGGATTGGTTGGATGAACTTTGCCTTCAGGAGCTTCTCTACCTCTTCACGGATAGGCTGTGTTAGAGTAGTTGCAACAGACCTCTTCTTCTGCTGGATCGGGATGAAGTTTGGGTCAATATTGAGATGGTGGCAAGCGACATCCGGGTCCACTCCAGGCATGTCATCTGCCGACCAAGCGAAGATATCTAGATTTTGCAGAAGGCAAGAGATGAGCTGACTCTTGTCAGCTTCAGATAATTCAGCGTTGATGGAGAGGCTCTTTCTCTCATCCTCCTCGCTGATCCGAACATCTTGAGTTGCTTGGGCAGGTTCCAAGCGAACTCCATCTCTTGCATCCTACTCAACTTCTTCTGCGGCTTGGACTTGTTCAGGAACTTCAATCGATTCAGCCATCATGACTTCTTGGGGAGGAGAAGGCACGATCATGTTGTCCGTCTTTACGTAGCATTCCCTAGCTTTCCTTGCGTCGCTCCTGATTCGGTGTTGTTTGCCATTCAAGGCGAACTTCACCGCTTGATGATAGGTGGAGACAATGGCTTGATATCCATTCAAGAAGGGTCTTCCAAAGATTGCGTTGTAGCTACTGGGAGCATCAACGACTATGAATTTGACCAGCTTCACTATTCCTCCCAGAATTACGGAAAGAGTTACAAGCCCTTCTACTTCCTTCTTCTCTCCTGAAAAACCATAAAGGGGTCCTTCAGTTGATAGGAGGGATTTACCTGTCTTCAACGCCTCGAAGGAAGGTTTGAAGAGCACGTTGACTGAGCTTCCCGTGTCTATCAAAATCTTCTCCACTGTGTAATTTTCAATTACAGCTTTAATGACGACCGCGTCGTCAAAGGGATTCGCTGTCTGAGGAAGGTCTTCATCACCGAAAGTGACCGTTCCCCGGACCGGGGCTGAAGAGGTGGCAGCAACCTCTGATTGGTATACCCTCTTCATACTTGCCTTTCTTGAAGACTCTGGACCTGCACCTCCGTGGATGTAGAAAAGATTGCCCAAGGCGCCTTCGTCATCAGCATCCACACATTCATTGGGAAATCCGATATTACCCAGATGGCCAATATCATCCACTTCCTCACATGCCCAGTGAACCTCCGCTACCTCTTTAGCCTTGGAGGTTGAGGCTTTTGCAGAATCATTCTTCTGAATGAGATCTCGGAGCTTACCCTCTTTCAGTAGCTTCTCTAAGAACAGGCGAAGAGCTCTACAATCCTCTGTCAAATGTCCCCTATCTCTGTGGTACTCACAGTAGAGAGTAGGATTCCTAGTTTTTGGGTCAGAGTTTAGCAGAGCTGGCCCCTTGAAAAAGGGCTGCTTCTGAAGGATTTGAAGCACTTCACTCATAGAAACACCAAAGTCTGTAAAGGACTCTTGTGATTCATTGTAGAGTGAACGAATGGGCAGAAGAGGAGGTTGGGCGTACTGGATCTGGTGGATGGGGGTGACTTGCGGAGCAGGAGTAGCGGGAGTTTGAAGAAATGAACCTTGTGGCAGGAAAAATTGATTACCTCGATTGAAGCGGTTGTTGTAATAATTCTTACCTCTCGGAGCTAGAGGTGGGAGCTCTTGTCGAGGCTTTGAGGAAGATGGAGCAGGATAGAATCCCGCAGAGCCTTTCTGAGTGGCCCTGTTGGTCAAATTGCTCACATAGGTGGGGTTGTTGATCTCCCCCCTCTATGTAGCGATTGGCAATGCTAATCAGCTCCTGATAGGAGCTAGGCTCCTTGGTTGTGACTTTAAACTTCAGAGGGCCCTCCTGCAGGCCACTGATCAAAGCTACCATGTAGAGCTCGGGATCCATGTCTCTGACTCCCAAGATTTCTCTTTGAAAATGGTCAGCGAAATGTGCTGTAGTCTCGTTGTCCCCTTGCTTAATCTTGAAGAGGGTCGCAGGACCACTCTTCCTTTTCTTCGCGGTGGGAAACCTTAGGAGGAGCTCTTGCCTCAGGGCAGCGAAGCTCGGGATAGATTGACAGGGCAGCTTATAGAACCATTCCATGGCCGACCCATCAAAGGAGGTGACCATCAGCTTACACCTCACTCCATCCGAAATGGTCCTGAGGGCAATAGCAGACTCAAAGACTTAAAGATGGCACATTGGGTCGGTCTCCCCCGTATACATAGGGAGGCGGGGTTCTCTGAATCCATGAGGAATCAGATCCCGACGAATCTCATCGGTAAAGGGGGAAGGCTCCCCTAAACCAGAGGGTCCTGGAGGATGAAGAAAAGGAGCAGAAGGACCTTGAGGGTAAGCAAACCCTTCTTCAAAATTCAGGGTGTGAGCCGGAGGCCCCTGGGCTGCAGCTCGGAAAGAATTATGATGGGCGGCGAACTCCTCATGCTGAGATCACTGAGGAGCTGCGGGCTGGAAGACGGGGTGATCGCTCGGGTGACCGCTTGCCATGCAGTCAGGAGTGGCGACCTGAGAGGTTTGAGGAAGGATCTTCTGGGAGATCGCGGCCAGAACCTGGTTCATGGCCTCAATCTGCTTCGCGGACTCCTGCTGAGTCCGGACGACTTCTTGACGATCTAGAGCGGCCTCTTGCTGAGACCGCGCAATCTCCTGCTGAACAGCGACAGCGTCATGCCTAGCTCGAGCGGCCTCGCGGAGAGCCTGCACAACTCGAAGCTCGAAGCGACGCTCAAGCGCTTCTAAAGGATTGTGATCAGAAGGGGGAACACTGGGAGGTCGCAGGGGACGACCTCTACGGCGATCAACCATCTTGAAAGTCTGAATTTCACCTGACACATTGAATCTGAAGGTCGCGTGTTCGTTCTGTTGGTGCCAAAAATGGTACCTCCAAAATTCACACTAAAAAGGGGATGGGAGAAAACTGCGAAGTGCAGGTTACTAAGACGGAAGATGCTGGAAGAGAGGAAAAATGATCACAGAAAAGCGATCACGAAAAAATGAGACCGCATACACAGGTTGTAAGCTGGAGCCTCGGGGTAAAAAGTACCTTTTCTGGTACCCCTACCCCTCTATTTATAGATGAGGGGGCTGCCCAAACAGGCAGAACTGAAAACTACGGGCTGCCCGGGATACAGGAGAGCCAAGGCAGGGAGAAGGGGTGCAAATA